>JARHVA010008131.1:282500-549489 GCA_037957365.1 Torreya grandis
TTTTTTACTAATTTATTAAAAGTGACCAACACCATGAATTAACAAAAATATGACTAAATAAGGTTGGTGATGTTTTTAATCTGAAATGATAAATCAAACAAGGCTAAATCAACTACTACGACATAACTGTATAGAAGTATTCTACACTAGATCCATATTTAATATCCATAATGTAATCACACAAGGTAAATTATATGTAAGCAATAAACGAAGATAATTCACAACCAACCATGTGTAAACAACTATCTAAATGCAAACAACATCAAAACACACTACACTAACCATCAACTAAGCATATAATGTGTACTGACTAATGTGATGTGTGGAGTGTTCTATCCATTTCTCTATCATCCCCCAACATATAAATATACATTGTTGTCCCCCAAAAATATCACACATTTTTGGGACAACATTTGAACTATTTTGGTCTTACAGACCAAAATTGTCTCTTCCCTTTCCGAAATTTGTCCTGGGCATTCAAATTCCTTAGTTTTCAAGATTCTCAAAAATCTACATACTCTGCAAGCTAGAATATATGGACTTTGCAGGCCAAGTTCAACGGGCTTCACAGGTTATATAGGCAAGTTCAACCAAAAGAATCAGTTTCTAACACTTGGTCATTTTCAGGATTGGTTCAGTGCCTTGGTTCAATCAAAAATCTCCATTGGCAAGCATCTAAGCAAAGAAGGCTTAAACCATTGAACCATTGAACCACTTTGGTTCAAAGATTCAATGAGTTCAAAGTTCAAAAGGTTTAATGCTTTCGGTTCAATGGCGGGTTCAATCAAAGGAATGGTTTAATGGCTTGGTTCAACCAAAGCAGTTCAATGCTTTGTTTCACTCGGGTGGTTCATCTACTTTGTTTCAATGCTTTAGTTCATCCTTTGGTTCAATCAAATGGTTCATCAGTCGGTTCAAGGCTTTGTTTGAACCATTGAACCAAAGCTTGGTTCAACGGTTGGTTCAACATCTTTTGGTTCAAAGGTGGGTTGAAACAAATGGTTTAAAGGTGGGTTCAATCAAGTGGTTTAATGCTTAGTTCATCCGCTTGGTTTAAAGGCTTGGTTCATTCAATTGGTTCATTAGCTTGAACCATTGACTTGAACCATTTTGGTTCAAAGCTTCGTTCATTGGCTTGGTTCAACGTTTGGTTCAACCAAGCAGTTCAATGTTTTGGTTCAACATTTGGTTCAATCAAATGGTTCAATGGCTTGGTTCAACCAAGCAGTTCACTGTGACGGTTTAAAGGAGTGGTTCAATGCAAAAGTTTAAAGAGCCTCTCGAAGGACAAGTGCCCTTGCAAAGGGCACTTGGTCAACAAAAGTACCCTTCAGAAGGGTCATTTTCAAAGAAGGTCACAAAGGTAATTCTTTCAGATTTTGTTTAAGGAATTAAAAAAAAACTAAGGCAAGAAGCAATTCCTTCAAAAATTTTATCCGAAGGAATTCCTTCAGACAAAAAGTTTGAAGGAATTCAGGAAAGCAGATGTGGGCAGATAGCCCGAAGAAATTTCCAAAGAAGCAAAGACTAAGGTAAATGGAACAATTTCATAGAATTTTTGTCTGCAGGAATTTGTCCATGGAATTTTTTCTACAGGAATTTGTCCATGGAGAAAGCTCGGGGAAAATACTCATGGGAATTGTCTGCAAGAAATATTTGCGGGAAATGTCTGTGAAGACTCTAAGGAAAAGGCTGCCGAAGGACCCCGAAGGGCAAGTGCCCTTGCGAGGGACTCTCAGCTACCAACATGAAGGATATTTCATTGAAGCTAAAGGGTCACCTTCCCTTTGAGAAGATGTAAAACTAGAAAAGCTGAAGAAGGACCAAGGAGTGATGCGCCTGAAGATGTCAAATTCAAGACAACAAACTAGCCATTGAAAATGTAGTGACGGGCATGCGAATGTCAATTTCAAAGCTCATAAAATAGATGTTGATCCTTGTAATCTATAGACCCAAATACATTCACAGGCTTTAAGGCCAGGACCAGCAAGAAGCGAGGAAGGAATAGAACATCAAATTGAATCCAGGACCCGATTCACTTAACTAGAAAAGGAGGAATGATGAAGAAAGATCAGATCACTAAGTGGGCATTGAAAGTTGCAAACTTTCAATAGCGTGACTTGTTTCTCTACATTGAGAAACACAAATGGGTAGATTCCCCTAATTTCTAGCCATCTTCCTAATAGTTTTCAATGTAACATGATGTGTTACTATTCTTGAGTCCTTCTTGAAGAGGCTATATAAGGGACTATCTTTTATTGTAAATGGATCTCTTTTTGACATTCAAAATGAAACTCTGCCCAAATTGAAAGGCATTAGTGAGACTTTGAGCTCAGATTGTTGATCATATTTTGTTATTGGAATAAGAAAGCAAGTAATTTTTTAGACTTTGTGCTGTGATATCATTGTTGTTGAGGAAACTATTCTTATGTCTTTTTCCTTAATATATCTTATGTTCCTTTAATTCAACAAGTAGAATTAGTAAAAGTAGTCAAGAAGGTGTCTTGAAGAGTCAACTGTGGAGAGACTTTGTGCCCCCATAATTGCCTTTAGTGTGTTTTCTTTTCATTTCTATGTAAAGGACATTGGGATGACTTTGTACCCTCATTGTCCTTCGTATCTTACTCTTGAGCAATTCATGTGGAGACTTTGTGCTGCATCTCAATTTGCTGGTTACTACATCCTTGGTTACACTTTGCATTTACTACCAAGAGTATTCTTGTGGTTTGTTGAATAGTACTTCTAAAAGAAGAGGAGTGTCATCTATCATTTCCTTTGAGTTTTTCCTTTGATTTGTACACATCATCTCTGAAGAAAGAGAGATGGATGGTTTGTCCTACCCTTGAGTATTATTTTATATATATATATATATATAGCTTATCTATAGGGAACCTCCCCTTGATGAGAGGAGAGATCAGTCCCCTTCTGATGTGGTAAACCTACATATTTGGATGACTAATCTTCCTACTTTGGTTGAACAGACCTATTTTGTTTATCAATACGCTGATCGAAAAAATATTCAACCAACAGTTTTTGGTGACTTTGCTGGGGATATATTATCCATTATCCATTTATAATCTATCCATTCACCTCCAAACTAACTGGGAAAGAATGCACAATTTAAATCCTCAAGTTGCAAACTAAAGCAAGGTCAATTCTTTTCCCATTTTTGTTTCACAATCTGGTACATTCAAGGTATACATGAAGCCCAAGGGCTAAAGGTATCATTAACCCTGTATTCAAGTTGGTACAACAAAGTGATTTTGATCTGTTTCCTTCACCATCTCATCTCCAACAAACCAAGAGCTTTCCTTTGACTAAAGTCAGATCTCCATTGCTAGATGAAGTATCTACTTCTACTATTGATAAAGCTTTACCAATAATTACCCCTATGAGATTTGTTATCCCTCCTTTTCATAATCCTACAATGGTAATTCAAGGCCCCTAGGGTAATGCTTTTGGTCCTCTCAATCTTACTCCACCTCTACATGAGCTTCCATGCAATTCAAAGAAGAATTTCCTCAAATTCTATGGTGATGGGAAAGTTCATCCTGATGAACACATTGCAGCCTTCAGCATAGCTTGTGGAGTAATCGGAGTAGAATTTGAAGATGTAGTAGTCAGGCTATTTGTAGAAACATTAAAAGGTGATACTGTAGATTAGTTTTATCATCTCCAGGCTTGGTCAGTAATTGATTGGAATACTCTCAAAGATAAGTTTGAATCTAGATTCAAACTTGTAGAAGATACACATGCACTTCTAGCTCAACTTACAAAGATGAAGAAAGAGCCTTATGAACCAATGAGAGACTTCATAGCCAAATTTGACAAACTGAAGAACATAATTCCTATAATTTCTTGACCAACAACTGAGAATCTTAAATGCTTTTTCATTAATTCTCAGTTACCTGAAGTAAGTTTTCTTTTGAGATGTGCTAGTCAAATAGATCTTGTTGCAACTCAACATTTGGCCACTAAAGTAGAAGATGATCTCATCTTAGCAGGGAAGATAAGAAGAGATCCAAATAGAAATAGAGCTTCATCATCTTTTGAATATTCATCTAAAAGCACCATAGATCCAATGGTGTATAAATTGGCAAATGAGTTGCTTGCTCTCAAAAAGCAAATGGATCAAGAAATGTCTTCTACTCCATACAGAAGGACATTCCCAAATCAGTCATATCAGGGTAATGCTGTCAGGAATCAAGGGCAATAGAATTGCCTTCCTCCCTCATAGGGAAACTTGCCCTGGAAGCTCCTCCAACAAATTTAGCAATGGGATATCTTGAAGCAGAATCAGAGTTATCTTTCTAGCCTAATTTGAATCAAGAAAATGATGTTGATCTCTTTGAAGACAATCAAGAAGAATCAGCTGGCGACTCCCACATTGGTTTCTTGAACTACCATGATGAACCTAGAAGTAAAGGAGAAACTTTTGATGGATCATATGTAGTGTTTACCAGGTCTAAGAACCGATTAGTCTAGCAAGCTGATAAAAAGAAGATAGAGGAGCAACCTCAGCCATCAGTCATGATTGCTAAGCGTGGAACCACTTTGCCTTTTCAGTCAAAGGATCTGGTAATCACCCAAAAGGTAAATACATCAATTTCACCTTCCCTTTCTACTTCAAATTTGCAAACCAACCCACCTCCCATCCCTCTTAAAACTCAAAAGGTTGAATTACCTTTCTCTATACCTAGCTCAATTCAGCGATTTGACATAATCGATCATGTCAAAAAGACAAAAATACAAATGTCTAAATTTAAATATTTGTAGTCTAATCCTGATCAATTGAATAAGTTGGTCCAATATGTCAAGAACCAAACCATCCTTGTAGGACAATAAGCTAAAAAAGTAACTCCTAATTCTCTAAAGAACATGCCCATTCTAAATAATCTTGTCATTACTCTTCCAATTGTTCCTAAAAAAATAGAACCTTTCTATGTTTCCTTGTTAATTAATGGTCACAAGCTGAGTAACTATATTATAGACTCAAGTGCATTTGATAATGTCATGCCTACTAAAGTAGCTAAGTCTCTTGGTCTCACACTGACCAAGACATTTGGGAGATGTTTCTCCATGGAAAACAAGCAAGTACCATTGCTGGGGTAAATCAAAGATGCCTAATTTGCATTTGCAGCCTTTCCAGACAAGAGAATCAAGATGACTGTCTTGGTGGCTGACATCCCAACATCTTATGGCATTTTGCTTAGATGAAATTTTTGCAAGGATGTGGGAGGAGAACTAAGCATGGATCTATCTGAGGCAAAGATCCCTGTATAAGGCGTAATGAAGAGGTTGCTCCTTGAAAAGGAGGCAAAATATGTGGTCACCCAGACATCAGCCCTTGAAGCTCAAATTCTTTTTGAATCCATAGGTATGGGTAACTAATTTCTATCCAGAGATGAAGTGCATGAAACACCTGATATAATTCTTGAAAGTGTCAACTCAAAAATTAGTTTAACTAGAACAACAGAAGAACTAGTAGGCTGCAATACAAATGAAGAAGAACCCTCCATCTCTGATGAAGGAAAGTCTAAAGAAAAATTAGTATCAGACAAAATATGGATTTTGGAATTTGATGGTAGCTATTCCTCTATTAGTTTGGGAGCTAGGATTGTGTTGATATCTCCTCAAGGAGATATGTTTCCTTCATCTTACAAATTATAGTTTAGCAACACTAAAAATATAGCTGAATATGAATCTCTATTGCTTGGAATGAAGGCTACTCAAGAAAAAGACATCAAGTTTCTTCATGCCAAAGGGGATGTTGAATTAGTGGTCTGTCAAGTGAGGAAATTATACCAAACCAAGAATGAAAGATTACGCCACTACCGTAACCTGGTTTGGGACCAAATTGAAAGATTTGATGCTTTCAACATTTTTGCCATACCCAGAGAGTCTAACGACAGAGCTGATGCACTTATTGTTTCAAGAACTCTCTTAGTTCCTCATTTAGATTTCAAAAAAGATAGGTATACTATTAAGCTGGTCTATAGACGAAGTGTTCCTGACAATACTGATTATTGGTAAGTATTCAATGATGATCATCAAATCATTACTTTCATGGAATGAAAAGACAATTTTGAACAACTACATTTTGAAGGTAGTGAACCTCAAAAGTATGAATCAGCCTTTGAATCCAGTTCAGATATAAATGAAGAATTCTTACAGCTAAAAAGAAACAAAATTTCCAAAGGCCTAGTTTTTCTTGAGAAGCTATTTGACAAGCATGATAGATTCATCAAACAATAGCAAATAAACTCAAGTTTATCTCAGGGATTCGATCAAGTAATCTAACCACTAAAAAAAATCCCAAGATGGTTAACATTGGTAAGTGATGCACCCCTGAAGAAAGATTCAAGTTCACCACTTTGCTCCATCAATACATGGATGTCTTAGCATATTCTTATGAAGACTTGAAGTCTCTTAGACCTAATGAAATCTGCCATGACATTCCTCTCAAGGATGTGTTTCTATGCAAAATTGTTTTCTACATTCAAAGAAGAAATAAAGAAACTAAAGAAATGGACAAGGCTAGAAGTACCTGATAAAGTTGTGCGCACCGAAATTAGACGTTGGAAGATTCTCCTCTTTGGCTGTGGAGGAATGACACCTGCGAAGAAAAGAGACTAAAACATGGAAAAACGTTAGTCAAAGATATGGTGGGCTGTCAGGCGAACGCCCGATCCTGGAAGTACGAAGACTTCCTAGAAGGATATCAACCCACTGATAAAAAAGCAAAATATTAGACGAAAGTAGATAATAATGAAATATAAAATGGCAGAAATAAATGACAAAAAATAAAATGCGTACTTGATAATGAGGCACTATTCTGCACAGTCACCGGCGTCGGTCTCTGTGATGCCGGCGTCGGTCTGGGAAGGTGCCGACGTCGGTTGAGGTGCCGTCGTTGGTTGGGGCAGTGACCGGTGTCAGTCGAGACAGGTTCTGGACGAGTTGCAGAAGGCCTGGGAGAGTCAGGACAGGGTCTTGACAGGGTCGGGACAAGGTTTAGACAGAGTCGGGACAAGGTCTGATAGAATCGAGATAAGGTTAGGACAGGGTCTGGGTAAGGTAAGGTCGGGTTTGGACAGAGTCTGGGGGTTTTAGTCGAGTCTGGATAGAGTTATGGATTCGGATAGTGGGCAGGGATGTAAAGGAGAGATTCAGAACTTGGGTCTGTGGTTTGAAGATTCGAGATGACAAAAATAATTAACAAATAATAATCAGAAAGAAATGAAAATAAATAGAGAAAATACTTACCTGTCAGAAGACATGATGAAAGCCATAGTTGAAGTTGTCTGTGTAGTGTCGGATTGAAGCGAATGCAAATTGGTTCGTGAGAGTGTTGATTGCCAAAGTCTGTGGATGTCAGAGTTCGGAGGTTGATTGATTGATTGATCGGGTTTGATTCAAAAAAAAATGGTTGATTAGCCTTCGGGATTGATCGACAGACGCTGATGAAGGCGAGGGACGGTTCGAGAGACGGTTCGATAACCGTTTCGGGAAACCGATCGGGAACCAAATGATAACTGATAACGGATAACGGCAAGGTGACCGACGTCGGCAGGATTGCCGATGTCGGCCAATAAGTGACCGACGTCGGTGACATCGGCCGGGTAAAGACCGTCGTCGGCAGATGCACAATGGGGATAGAGTCTAGCTTTAGCTCTGTGCTCATTTTTACATGCTGCCAGGGTCAAGGTTGGTGGGACAAGTGATCGACAAGGGTTGAATAGGCGAAGAAGAATAAGACGGGGAATGACCAGGGGAGTTGACATGATTTCGGTGTCTACATTTGCCCCTTTTTGTCTTGTTGGTTGTTCTAGACGAACTGCAAGACAAAAATAGGAGTGATTGCCCCAGGTGAGGGATAAGGTTGATTTCATCTTGTTGGTTGTTCGAATGAACTGCAAGACAAAAATAGGAAGTGGATTGCCCCGAGTATGGATAAAGTATTCCCCCTCAAAGCAGGAGTCGAGGGAAGGGAACCGGGAATCGGGTGCTGATTTGACAAAGAGGGGATGAAAAAAGGATGAGGGTGAACGCAGCAAAAGGTGTGATTGTGCGCATACCATTGCACGAGATGGTTAGGTCAAAGTGTCGTAGGTCAAGGGTCGAGGAGTGCCAAAATTGAGATAACCGAGCCCCAACATTTAGTCGTCTGCTGATCGGGTTACTCAATCTAAGCTGAAGCTCCAAATGGGTTGTCGCAGTCTAGGTATTTCGGGCTCAAGAAGTGCTCCTAGAATCATAAAAAAGTCACAAGTAGTGTGGATCAACCGGCTTGCGATCTTATACTTGTGAGGGTCCAAAAAGGTCTGCGCACAATTTTGCTAACCAGTCATGAGGTAGCATACATGCAAAAACAACCAAGGCAACAGTGTCTTGGAAGTGGTCGAGGTCGGAGGAGATAGGCATGATCTCCAATGGTTAGTGGTCGATGGATGGATGAACGAAAGGATGTGGCTGAGCTAACCCCAGAAGACCCCATGTCAACTGAGTGCTGCCTACATAGCCCTGGTCATAGGGCCTCAGACCAATGTAGTTCGGGCAAAGGGTCCGAGTAGTAGACATGTGGTTAAAATGGTTGATAGATTGGTCTTGGTTATGATGAAATGATGAGGAAAAAAGATGTTGCAGCCTTTTCCAAATGGTGTATTCTGCAACATTGGTTGAGGGGTTTTTCATCCCTAGCAATATTCCATATTCGTGATGGATGTTAAAAATGAATTGAGGTTTATTTATGCTTCAGTAAGTATTGGTTTATGCTGAACATAAATTGTGGCGGGTCGATAGTTTCCATGTGTATTGGTGTCCATAGAAACTAGGGGGAACAGGTTGAGGTCATGTTGATGGTCTGAAAAGAGAGTTGAGTTGAGTCGATTGACAAGTGATGAAGGTGAATGTGACCAAAGTGTAGAAGAAGTGAAAAGCATATTGCTCTTTCATTGACAAGGACCAAAAAGATAGCATAGATAGGGGTTATGAGAACCAAGAGCCCCATTCATGTGTGACGTCGTTGACCATAGTGATGTTAGAGCAGTAATCGAATCACTTAGACATTAAAGTGAGCTCAAAGTCCCTTGAGCAGGTGATAGGAGGAGTAAAGAGGGTAACCCATTTTAAGAGCAGAGATAACTTTGCCCCTTTTTATAGGAGACCCTGAGACAACTATAAGTCAAGTCCATGACTCATTTTTTTTTTTTTGGCGCAGACTGATCAATGCGGGAAGTCTACATAGAGATGTCATTTGCTTGGTGGTCAGGTTGTGAAGCTGATCAATGCGGGAAGCTTCTAAAATAGTGTTGTTTATTGCCAGATTAGTCATAGCCATCCTTCGAGGGAGTGGTCTAGATTTTTGTTTAATATAAGGGCTTTTGAATAGCTGTCCTTCGAGGGAGCAGTCTATTAATTACAGCAATGATATGACAGCTGTCCTTCGAGGGAGCAGTCTGCTTTTTGATTTTGATATTGATATAGTGACCATGGATATTGTGACATCTTGATTTGTTTTTATAGAAATGTGAGTCATGGACAAGATTATAGAAGGTCAAGGGCTCCCTTTTATTAGGACAAAGCATCCATACAGCATAAAAGGGTTATAGGAATTGTTAAGAGGAATAGGGTTGAAAAGAAGTAGGATTAAGAGGACGGGGATTGCTCAAGGGACGAGCTCAAGTTAAGTGTCAAGTGGACGAGTACTCGACTAGCAGTAGAACGGTTGCAGATGCAACGCATTAAGAGGCTCAGGGTCTGATAAGTCTCTGGTGTATGCTTGTGCATGATAATAAAAGGTTCGAGCCAATTAGGAGCAAACTTGCCCCATGTGCCTCTTTCCAGATTGGTCAGGTGTTAATTGATGAGTGGATGTGAAGTTGGTTGATATGGTTGTTGATTGATCGAGACTGGTTGGATGTTTTAATAAAAAGGTTGGTTAAATGTTTGGGTGAGATTTGGTCATGTGATAGTTGGTCAATGGTAGGTTGAGGGTTGATTGGTTGGTATTTGGTCTTTGGTTGGGTCGAATGTTTGGTTGAGGTCGGGTTAAATGTTTGGTTGCTGGTCTGGTTGAGGCTAAGTTGACAGAGTGATTGATATGTGGTCGAGACTGGGTTGGAAGGTTGGTCAAGGCATGGATGAAGGTTGAATTCCCCCAGCGGCTAGGGAGAATGTTTGACGGATTGGTTAAGGTCAATTGAGGTTTAGTGGTCAGATGGATTGTGTTGATGTCAAATAAGGGGGTTAAAGGCGGTGAAGGGACACTAGTCTGGCGTGGAGATCCTGATTTAGGTGATGAGGTTGGAGAGGCATGGGTTGGTGTTGATGATTTGTCGGAGGGGTGGTCAAGAGGATCCTTGATGAGAAAGGAATCCTTTCTCTGTTGTTGATGATTGACAACTTTAAGAGCGTAACAACGCTCAGTGTCATGTCCCGGAGTGTGATGATAATGACAGAATGTAGAGTTGTCGAACCAAGATGGCCTTGATCCGAGAGTTGATGAGTGGGGTGGTGTTGAAGGTTTATTAATGATGTGGTTGAGAAGAAGGGTGTCATTCCCAAGACATTGGCGAATGGCAACCTTGAGGGCACAACACTGCTCGGTGTCGTGCCCAGGCGTGCGATGGTACGCACAAATACGAGTGTCATCGAACCAGGAGGGTTTTGGTCTGAGAGATTGATATGGTCTAAGAGGCGGGAGATAGATACAAGAGGACTGCAACAATTGCCGTAACAGCAAGGCATAAGAACCTGCTAACGAGTCTGAGTGTCTTGTTGCAGTGAGGGTTGGTGATTTTGGTTTGAGAGGCATAAGATGCATTGATCGATGGTTTGGAGGAGGTATAAGTCTAACGGGTTGAAGGAGTAATGGAGGCGATGTACCTCTGTGAAGTATGGGAGTGGGAAGCATTTTGAGTAAAGTAGACGGATGTGGGCCCAAGATTGAAGGTAATGACGAAGATAGGGGAGGAGGCCTCCGGTGTGGTTTAGTAGCCTTCTTTGGTTTGGGTTGAGGGCCACCTTTGTGCGAGGTGAGGTTAGATGTGGGGCAAGCACCAAGAGGTTTAATCACTTTGGGCATGATGGATGCTTGCGCGGGTTTGGATTTAGATGTGGACGGTTCTTCTCTCGATGGAGAAGAGATTGAAGGTGTGGGTTCTTTAAGAGGAAAGAGCGCTGGAGTAGTCATGGCTGCTGCGTGTGGTTGAGGAGTCAAAAAGGTATGATCATCTATGGATGATAATAAGGATGAAGGCGAGGCAGCTGGTGTTGATGTGGTCAAAGCGTCCTCTAATATGGGAGAAGTCGATGGAGGACAAGTAGGAGAAGAAAGTTCTTCACCATGTGGAGGAGGTATAGGGGAAGAAGGGTCTTCCACCTGTGAAAGAGGTTGGTCAGGGATAAGAGAAAAGATAGTGTCGACTGTGTGTATATCATGGTCTTGAGGGTCATTGATCATGGTTTGGACGTTGTCTTGGGTAGGCAGGTGATTAGGAAAGGGTTGCTTGAAGATGTCAAGGTTTTGGTTGGGCGGTGCATTCGGGTTATCTAAAATAAGATCCCCTTTGTCGAGCATGTCCTGGACGATGTTTTTGAAAGTTCGGCAGTTGTCAATGTCATGGCCTTGGACGCGATGAAAGGGACAGAAGTCGGCCTCCCTATACCATGTAGGGATGGCTTTTGAAGGGTCAAATTGAGGTGGTCAGATTGGAGGGAGATTGAGGACCCCCTGCTTGAGTAGTTTATCCAACACAGAGGTATATGACTCTCCAATTGGAGTGAATTGACGCTGTATGGATTGACGTTGAAAATGTTTATTGATGTAGTCTAATGTTGAAGATGCTGGTCGGTTGGTTATTATTGAAGATGATGGTCTAAAGATGACAGTGTTTTCCGACCCCTTAGATTGGGAGTGGGCAGAAGAAGGTCTGGAAGAAGAGTGGTCATTGGTTCTTGCATTGGTGTTATGCAATTTGACCTTATCTTCTTCAATGGCACGGAGTTCAAGCTTTCGGGCCATGGTGAAGGCCTCATCGAAAGTGTGGAATGTTTGAACCCGCAAGGTGGACGAGATGTGACTGGCACATGCTCGGAAAAAGAGCTCAATGAGCTCGGGTTGAGGCAAGGAGAAAGAGAGCTGGTTAATCAAGCCTCTCCAACGGGCGACAAAATTGACTATTGATTCGTCGTCAAATTGTCTAATGGAGTAAAGGTCTGTGATCGAGACTTGTTTAGTGATATTGATATAAAAATGGTCAACGAATAGTTGGGCGAGTTGAATGAATGAAAAGATAGAATGTCTAGCAAGAGAGTTATATCAGTCAAGGGCAGGGCCAAAAAGAGACATAGGAAACGTGCGTAGAAGTAACGCATCGTCGTGGGTGATAAGGTAACAGGCATGTCTGAATGCCCGTAGATGTTGTTGTGGGTCTTCCTTACTCTGAAAGTGAGTAAATTTAGGAAGCTCCCAATGGTTGGGGTATGGTCAGATAGGGATAGAAGGATGGATGGGCTCGTTGTAAATCTGGTCATATGAAGAGACATTACTTGAACCGGAGATAGAAGCTTCGAGACTGGACATTTTATCCATCAGCATCTTGATGATGTCTGCTGACGGATTGGTGGACGGAGTGCCCCCTAGGTTGTAAGGTGCTTGAAAGAGGCTAGAAGAGGTGTACGACGTAGTCGGTTGTACAAGTAAGGGCACAACGTACGGATGACTAGTCGCAGGGGCAGAAGTAGAGGCTAAGGGTGGTTGGGTTATGAAGGTAGAAGGCATAGGCTGACCAGATATCGCCAAAGGTGGTTATGTGGTGGCATGGGCAAAAGAGGAGGTAGGCACTCTTGCATATATAGGTGCGAGAGTGTGTGGGGTCAAGGCAATCAAGTTCTGATATGATGTAGAACTTGGTTGAATTGCAGGTGGTTGAGGGGGTAACGAAACCCCGGTGGAGGTCGGTCTAAAAATAGACGAGGAGGCTGAACTTTGCGTATAGGCCATAGTCGGGTTAATGGTTGAGGCGAAAGGCTGAGTCGTAAAAGGTTGGGTGGCGAACACTGTTGATGTTGTCGCCACATCGCCCGAAAGGTCCCGCATTGGGTTTCTCGCGAGATAGTTTTGGAGGGCTACGGTATTGAGGTCCAAGAATCTTGCAAAATCTTGGTCCCCTTCTGGGATGATAGGCGTCTGGGTTGGAGATGGTCTGGTAGGAATTCTTTCAGTCTCTGAGTAGAACTCCATTATAAGATTGTTTATAGATGGGGTAGGCGAAAGCGATTGATGGCTAGCATGGTTAAGAAGAGCCTTGGTTTGACTGCGTGTCAAAAACCATTCAAGGCAAGGAAGAACGTCCTCACAAGCTCAAATAAGTAGATAAAAATTAAAAAGATGAAGACACAAGCAGATCCTAAAACCCTAGGAGTAAAATATTAGGATTATAGTGGCTTATGCCTTAAAATGTGTGTAGAGGAAGATTGGCTTTGTGAGTCGGGTCCTAGAAGAAGCAGTCTATGGATGGTTTCGGGTTTTGTTATGGTGCTGAAAAATCTGTGTTAGGTCTGGTACATGGCCTGGTGCTAAGGAGCAAGCTCCCCTCACTTCACGATTCCAGTGGTTAGCTGGTTTTGCTTAGCCAAGATATACCTTGCCTAGAGATTAGACTCCGCCAGAGAACGGAGTGGACTTTCCCCTTGGTGATGAAATCCAAGTAAGATCGTCGGGATGGGTAAGGTATCCACTGGGGGATGAAATCCTAATCAGGCCTTGTCTCAGGTAAGTTAAAATGTTTGTTTTGTGCAAGTGGTTTGGTCGTGTAACATCAAGTGATCTAGATTAATTCAATATGCGGTTTAATTACTATGTGTGGTCTAAGAGATGCAGGCAAACAAAAATGAATGCAAAGTGTTTTAATGCCCAAGTTGAAATGTTTGTTCGTATGAAAATGAATGGAGAAAGAGTCGAAGAATATGAGTTTTAGCTAGTCTAGAAGTGCAAGAAAGAAAGAAATGTTCGTTTTAGTCCTGCTTATGATGTCGTTTAAGAAGAGACGAAAGGAGGCAAAAAGGAAGAAACCTAATGCACCTATATGAACGAAAGAAAGAAAGAACCCAAGGAAGGCCCTAGAGTCCCACCGGGCGTGCCAGAATGTTTCTATGCAAAATTGCTTTCTACATTCAAAGAAGAAATAAAGAAACTAAAGAAATGGACAAGGCTAGAAGTACCTGATAAAGTTGTGCGCACCGAAATCAGACGTTGGAAGATTCTCCTCTTTGGCTATGGAGGAATGACACCTGCGAAGAAAAGAGACTAAAACACGGAAAAATGTTAGTCAAAGATATGGTGGGCTGTCAGGTGAACGCCCGATCCCGGAAGTACGAAGACTTCCTAGAAGGATATCAACCCACTGATAAAAAAGCAGAATATTGGACGAAAGTAGATAATAATGAAAGATAAAATGGCAGAAATAAATGACAAAAAATAAAATGCGTACCTGATAATGAGGCACTGTTCTGCACAGTCACTGGCGTCGGTCTCTGTGATGCCGGCGTCGGTCTGGGAAGGTGCCGACGTCGGTTGAGGTGCCGTCGTCGATCGAGGCAGTGACCGGCGTCAGTCGAGACAGGTTCTAGACGAGTTGCAGAAGGCCTGGGAGAGTCGGGACAGGGTCTTGACAGGGTCGGGACAAGGTTTAGACAGAGTCGGGACAGGGTCTGATAGAATCGAGATAAGGTCAGGACAGGGTCTGGGTAAGGTAAGGTCGGGTTTGGACAGAGTCTGGGGGTTTTAGTCGAGTCTGGACAGAGTTATGGATTCGGATAGTGGGCAAGGATGTAAAGGAGAGATTTAGAACTTGGGTCTATGGTTTGAAGATTCGAGATGACAAAAATAATTAACAAATAATAATCAGAAAGAAATAAAAATAAATAGAGAAAATACTTACCTATCAGAAGACGTGATGAAAGCCATAGTTGAAGTTGTCTGTGCAGTGCCGGATTGAAGCGAATGCAGATTGGTTCGCGAGAGTGTTGATTGCCAGAGTCTATGGATGTCAGAGTTCGGAGGTTGATTAATTGATTGATCGGGTTCGATTCGAAAAAAAATGGTTGATTAGCCTTCGGGATTGATCGGCGGACGTTGATGAAGGCGAGGGACGGTTCGAGAGACGGTTCGATAACCGTTTCGGGAAACCGATCGAGAACCGAATGATAACTGATAACGGATAACGGCAAGGTGACCGACGTCGACAGGATTGCCGACGTCGGCTGATAAGTGACCGACGTCGGTGACATCGGCTAGGTAAAGACCGTCGTCGGCAGATGCACAATGGGGATAGAGTCTAGCTTTAGCTCTGTGCTCATTTTTACATGCTGCCAGGGTCAAGGTTGGTGGAACAAGTGATCGACAAGGGTTGAATAGGCGAAGAAGAATAAGACGGGGAATGACTAGGGGAGTTGACACGATTTCGGTGTCTACAGGATGATTCAATGCCCTATAAGCAATAATCTAGGCAGTACAATCCAAAAATATCAGGTACTATTTTATTTGAGATACAAAAAATGCTAAATGCTAGAATCATCTTCTCAATCCATCATTCCACATGGATTGCCAACATAGTGCCTATAAAGAAGAAGAATGGCAAATTTTGTATTTGTGTAGATTTCAGAAATTTGAATCAAGCATCTTTGAAAGATAATTATCCTTTGCCAATTATGGATCAAGTGCTTCAAACGGTAACAAGTTCAGAGATGTTATCAATGTTGGATGGCTTCTCAAGATAGAATCAAGTTGAAGTTGGTGAAGCAGACCAACACGAGACTACATTCACCACACCTTGGGGTACATTTTCATATAGAAGAATGCCTTTTGGCTTGATAAATGCTGGTGATACTTTTTAGAGAGCAATGGATTTGGAAAGATGAGATTGGTAAATTCATAGTGGTATACCTTGATGACTTGACTATCTTTTTAAAGCATCGATCTGATCATGTATGCCACTTATAATAAGTGCTGGAGTGCTACCGCCAGAATGGTATTTCCTTAAACCCCAAGAAGTTTATTTTGGAGTAACAGAAGGGAAACTCTTTGGACACATTGTGTCAAAAGAAGGCATAAAGATTGACTCAAATAGAGTCAAGTCTATTCAAGAGCTTAATTTGCCTACAAGCAAAAATGTTATTCATTCTTTATTTAGAAAGGTGAATTTCTTATGAAGATTCATCCCCAAATTTTTTGAGAAGACTAGACACATTGTGAACATGATGAAAGGGAAGGCCACCTTTAGCTGGACTAAAGAAGGTAAATCAACATTTCAAGATATCAAGACTGCCATTGCTCACGCCCCTACCTTGGTTTGTCCAAATTACAACAAATATTTCATCATATATAGCTATGCATCTGAACACACTCTTTCAACAATTCTTGTTCAATAGGACAAGGAAGGTATGGAATCTCCTATCTCTTTCATGAGTTGCCCTCTCAAAACCCATGAGTTGAAGTATTCAAATGTAGAGAGGCATGCTTATGCATTGGTGAAATTAGTCAAACATTTCCACTTCCATATTCTGAATTCACACACTACTGCCTTAGTTCTTGACACTACAGTCAAGTCTATATTAACTTAGGAGGAATTTGGCATGAAAAGAGGTAATTGGATTGCAAAGATCCAAGAGTTTGATCTAGACATCAAGCCAATAAAGCTGGTCAAGGGTAAAGGCCTATGCCAATTAATTATTGACAACAAGCTAAAAGATACACAACATGAAGAAGCTGAAGTGGAAGATACTCCAACAATCCTTTTTGTCTCCACTACCAATGAGTGGTATTCAAGTATCACTCATTTCCTTACTTATGGTGAATGTCCTACTCATTTGTCTTACAAAGAAAAGAGGACTATCAAGTTGAAATCTATCAATTTTGTCTTTTGAGACAACAACTTATACAAGAGAAGCATAGATGGAGTATTCCTTCACTATGTAGATAAAGAGAAACAAAGCCAAATTTTTAAATCTTTCCACAATCTGGCCTGTGAAGGAGATTTTTTTCTCCTATGACTGCTCACAAGATTTTGTGAGCCAGGTATTACTGGCTAACTCTTTTTTAAGATGCACATAAGTGGGTGAGAAAATGTGAACTTTGTTGGAAGACCCAAGTTAGCTGCTATGCCTCTCAAGCCAGTGATCATAAAATAACCTTTCCAATAATAGGGGATTGATTTTATTAGGACAATAAACCCATCTTCAAGTGCTGGACATGATTATGTTCTTACAGCAATTGACTATTTCACCAAGTAGGTAGAAGCAATCCCAACTAAGCATGCTACTTTAAAAGTCGTATGCAACTTCCTCAAAGAGAATATCATTTTCAGGTTTAGATTTTTGATCAAAATTGCTATTGATAATGTAGCTTGTTTCACCTCTCAGGAGATTAAACAATTCTATTTCCATTATGGAATTATACTCTCTCACTCTTCTGATTATTTTCCACAAGGGAATGGACAAGCTGAATCCAACAATAAGAACCTAGTAACTATCATCAAGAAGCTAGCAAATGACAATCAAAAGACATGGCACAAAGCATTGGTTAATGCTCTATGGGTAGACATAATCACACCAAAGAAGGTAATTGGTATGTCTCCTTTTCAAAAAAATTATGGTATCAATGCTGAGCTACCAATCACCTTAGAATTGCCAGCCTTGAAATTGGTAAAGGCAATTGAAGATAAAACATATGAAAGCTCTCTTGATAAAAGAATCATTTTCTTGACTGAGCTAGAGGAATAGAAAGCCATGGTGGTAGACATAATTGCTGCTCATCAAAGTCTGGTAAAGAAACTCTTTGACCAGAAGGCCAAAAATCATGATTTCTAGATTGGGGATCAAGTCTTACTGTGGGACAAAAGGAGAGAACCAAAGGGGATGCATGGAAAGTTTGACTCACTTTGGAGAGGCCCATTTATAATTCATCAACACATTGATGAAAATAGCTTTCTGCTAAAATATCAAGATGGCACACTCTTTTCTCTACCTCACAATGGGCAGCATCTGAAACACTTCAACTCTTGAAGTATCAGATCATTGCATCTGTATATATGTATATTTGTATAGTTTTTAATTCTATTTTGTTTTGTTTGTTTTCTTTTTTGATGCCTTTCATTTTTGGGTAGCATGACTCTATAACCCAATGGTACACATGAAGACACTGGAGATTCTAGATTCTACTCCCTTCAATTCTTTTTGCAATTGATAGAAGTTCCCCAACTAGAGCCAGCTGTTTTCCCCCAAAAATATCTCTCATTTTTTGGACAACATTTGAACTATTTTGGTCTTACAGACCAAAATTATCTCTTCCCTTTCCAAAATTTGTCTTGGGCATTCAAATTCCTCAGTTTTCAAGATTTTCAAAAATCTATGGACTCTGTAGGCTAGAATCTACAGAATTTGCAGGCCAAGTTCAAAGGGCTTCACAGGTTTTACAAGTGGGTTCAACCAAAATAATTAGTTTCTAACACTTGGTCATTTTCAAGATTGGTTTAGTGCCTTGGTTTAATCAAAAATCTCCATCGACAAGCATCTAAGCAAAGAAGGCTTGAACCATTGAACCATTAAACCACTTTGGTTCAAAGGTTCAATGAGTTCAAAGTTCAAAAGGTTCAATGCTAATGGTGGGTTCAATCAAAGGAATAGTTCAATGGCTTGGTTCAACCAAAGTGGTTCAATGCTTTGTTTCACTCAGGTGGTTCATCCACTTTGTTTCAATGCTTTGGTTCATCCTTTGGTTTAATCAAATGGTTCGTCAGTTGGTTCAAGGCTTTGTTTGAACCGTTGAACCAAAGCTTAGTTCAACGGTTGGTTCAACGTCTTTTGGTTAAAAGGTGGGTTTAAACAAATGCTTCAAAGGTGGGTTCAATCAAGTGGTTCAATGCTGAATTCATCTGCTTGGTTCAAAGGCTTGGTTCATTCAATTGGTTCATAAGCTTGAACCATCGGCTTGGTTCAACCAAATGGTTCAATGCTTTGGTTCAACATTTGATTTAATTAAATAGTTCAACAGCTTGGTTCAACCAAGTGGTTCACTATGATGGTTCAAATGAGAAGTTAAATGCAAAATTTCAAAGAGCCTCTCGAAGGACAAGTGCCCTTGTGGAGGGCACTTAGTCAACAAAATTACCCTTCAAAAGGGTCATTTTCAAAAAAGGCCACAAAGGTAATTATTTCAGATTTTGTTTAGGAAATTAAAAAAAGACTAAGGCAAGAAGCAATTCCTTTAGACTTTTTGTCTGAAAGAATTCCTTCAGAAAAAAAGTCTGAAGGAATTTGGGAAAGCAGTTGCGGGTAGAAAGCTTGAAGAAATTTCCAAAGAAGCAAAGACTAAGGCAAATGAAACAATTTTGTGGACTTTTTGTCTACGAGAATTTATTTGTATACTTTTTTCTACAAGAATTTATTTGCAGAGAAAGCCCAGGGAAAATACCCATGAGAATTGTCTATAAGAAATATCCACGGGAAATGTCTATGAAGACTCTAAGGAAAAGGCTATCGAAGGACCCCAAAGGGTAGGTGCCCTTACGGGGGACTCTCAAATACCAATTTGAATGATATTTCCCCAAAGCCAAAGGGTCACCTTCCCTTTGGGAAGATGTAAAACCAAAAAATCCGAAGAAGGACCAAGGGGTGATGCACTCGAAGATGTCAAATTCAAGACAATGAACTAGCCATTGAAAACATAGTGATGGGCGCATGAATGTCAATTTCAAAGCTCATAAAATAGCCGTTGATCCTTGTAATCTATAGACCTGAATACATTCACAGTCTTTAAGGCTAGGACTAGTAGGAAGCAAGGAAGGAATAGAACAAAAAATTGAATCTAGGACCCGATTCACTTAACCAGAAAAGAAGGAATGCTGAAGGATCAGATCACCAGGTGGACATTGAAAGTTGCAAACTTTCAATAGCGTGACTTGTTTCTCTGCATTGAGAAAAATAAATGGGTAGATGCCCCTAATTTTTAGCCTGTCTTCCTAACAGTTTTCAATGTAACATGATGTGTTACTATTCTCGAGTCCTTCTTGAAGAGGCTATATAAGGGACTATCTGTTATTGTAAATGGATCTCTTTTTGACAATTAGAATGAAACTCTACCCAAATTGAAAGGCATTACTAAGACTTTGAGCTCAAATTGTTGATCATATTTTGTTATTGGAATAAGAAAGCAAGTGATTTTTCAGACTTTATGCTGTGATATCTTTGTTGTTGAGGAAACTTTTCTTATGTCTTTTCCCTTAATATATCTTTTGTTCCTTTAATTCAAAAAGCAAAATTAGTAAAAGTAGTCAGGAAGGTGTCCTAAAGAGTCAACTATGGAGAGACTTCATGCCCCCATAATTTCTTTTAGTGTGTTTTCTTTTCATTTCTGTGTAAAGGACCTTGGGATGACTTTGTGCCCTCATTGTCCTTCATATCTTACTTTTGAGCAATTCAGGTGGAGACTTTGTGCTACATCTCAATTTGCTAGTTACTTCATCCTTGGTTACACTTTGCATTTACTACTAGGATTATTCTTGTGGTTTGTTGAATAGTACTTCTAAAAGAAGAGGAGTGTTGTCTGTCATTTCCCTTGAGTTTTTCCTTTGATTTGCACACATTATCTCTGAAGAAAGAGAGATGGATGGTTTGTCCTACCCTTGAGTATTTTTTTCTATTTATATATATATAACTTATCTATAGGGAACCTCCCCTTGATGAGAGGAGAGATCAGTCCCTTTTTGATGTGGTAAACCTACACATTTGGATGACTAATCTTCCTATTTTGGTTGATTAGACCTATTTTGTTTATTAGTACGCTGATCGACAAAATATTCAACCAACATACATCACCCTCTCTAATGATGCTCTCCCTCCTTCATGCTCTAAGGGATGATTCTCTCCTACATCCATATCTTGACAAGTAGGTAGTTAGTCCATAACATCATGACATATATATACATCATAAAATATAGTTGAAATAACAACTCATCATGATCATAATCTAAGAATATAAATTACATCTAAATTATAATAATGTAATCATGTAATAAAATCAATATTCAACTATCCCATAACAAAATATAACTCATATATTAGTTAATAATAACCAAATCAAATTGCTAACTATAAATATCCATGGATAATTAAGTAAGTTTGCTTAATGAGGAATCAAGATGCAAAAGTTAATATTGAATATACATCTTCCTCTATAAAATTTATATATAGTAATATTTTATATCAAATTCAAAAAGTACAACATAATACCTCTACTTCAAGTGATTAAAAAAGTTTCCAAATGCATAATAAGAGTTCAAGTGAGGTCTTAAGAGTAATGATTAAGAATAAGGTGATACAATTACCACCTCTAAATCCAATAAAGAATTCTAGATTCTATTGTGCATATCATAGAATACATGGTCATCACACAGATTCATGTTTGGCATTGAAAAATCATATACAATAAATCATTGACTATGATGACCCTATACAAGATAAATCATTTAACCAATCCATAGTGATACAAGAACATATTAAAAAAGGATTGAATTTAGAAACAATAAAAAGTGTTTGCCAAAGCATAATTTAGAACATCAAAAGGTTCACAAAGCAAAATTAGAGAAATAAACAATATAATAAACACATTTAAATCAAGTGAAGGATACAAATATACCTCTCCAAAATGAGGTCCCACTTTCTAAACAATATGAGTTTGGTCAAAAATATCTACAAAAGTTTGATTATCAAGGTCAAGGATTGGGAAAGCATGCCTAAGGCATCACTACTCCTATTCTAGTAGTTGATTATTTTGGTCAACAAAATTTGGGATTTATGAAACATACAAAGGCAAATCATTCATAGATATAATTTATCAAGGCATAATATAAAGATGCAAATGTCCTAATGCAAAAGGAACAACCACATAAGGTGCATAGTCAAATTTGAGGTAAGAAAACATTATTAAGAAAGTATTTATAACCCAACATAGTCCAAAGCAACTAATTCATACAAAATAAATAGTTTCAAATGAGGTTACAAATAAGGTGAATAAGAGTAGTTCAAATTTCATAGAGCCTTTAATTATTAATCCACTCATACATGGAAAGCAATTTACCAATGCTATAATCAATAATTTTATCAAAATGACTATTTGTAGAATGAAACTATTATAATCTCTTGGATATGATAAGGAACATTTGGGTAAGAGAACTTTAACTAAATCATTTAAAAGATCTATTGAGCTTCCTTGCACAAATGGACCAAAGACATGTTCAGTGGTATTTCATATATGTCCTAGTTTGACACAATATAGTTTCAAATTAGGAAGATCATGGATAAAAATAATGGGGGAAAAATTGGATAGAGATTCCAACCAAGTCACCTTTGCATATGAGAATGCACTGGCCATAGTTTTTAGAGATGAAAATATTTTGTCCAAGATCTTCCACAACAAGATATACCTATAGTGAATACAATTTCATCATAATTAGATTTAATTCAACCACAACATATCCATCACACTTAATGAGATGTCACCATTCCTATTTTTGACACAAGCCACATTGACAATGAGTCTCCCATGATACTCATTGGTATTAGTATCTCTCCTCTTGTACAAAGTTTCATTTACCCCTTGTTTAATTATACATAGTTTCATTTATCATTATTCTTGTATATAGTTTCCTTTATCTTGATCTTTTTACATAGTTTTATTTTCATGTAGATTTTACATAGATTATAATTAGAAAATACAAATCCATTCAAATAATGCTAAAAAAATACAAATTTTAGATTGTATGCATTTTCAAGTTTACATTACTCCTATTTTCTAGGTAATACATATGCTATCTAGGTTAGTGTAGTCATTTCTTATCATACATACCTGTTTCATTTGTTCCCTTTGAGTGTTTGTAGATTACTATATGAATTTGGTCCTCCACATAGATCCCAATTTATTACTATTCACCCATTGGGGGAATATACACATGTACATAGATTTAGCATTGATATATCATCCCATTAGGGGCATCATACTACATAGCTTCTGATTTGCTAGGTTCTATCTTTCTATACTCCATATAATAAATTTAACATTGATTATATCTTGATATTGATCATCCTATACTACACTAATTTTTTTCTGACTAATAATACTATAGAAACATCTTATGTACATATTTTCTTTTATATTTATTTTTACCACATGATTATGCATATTTTCATTTATGGATTTACTAGTCTAGATTTGATTGTCTCCTTATTTCTACATTGACTCGAGGGCATATAAATATGTCATTATTATTTTCATTATGTGTATGCTTTGGACATGTGACCATGTACTTATGTGTGCTTATTTATTTTGTATGTAAACATATAAAAATGTCCTTCCATGTGGATCTAAGACAAATGTGCATGCTTTTTTGCATATATGGACATTTGAACATGTCCTTGTATTTTTTTATTTCTTAGATTAGTGAAATGTGCCCATGTCCCTTATATTTTGGCCCCTTAGCCTACTTTGTGTGCCTCATGTGTTTGTATATATGATTTCATGTATGCATCATGGCCATGACACTCATCTCTTGCTTGTTGATTTCACATCCAATTTGTGATGCCTTGAAGGACCTCATGCATTTCCCCTTTCTTATTGAATGTCATGATGGACATCATGCCCCATCCCCCCAAGTAGTTTACAAAAATTATACTCATATTTATTGTTCATATGCATGCTTAAATTTTTATATCTATCTTGACAACCTTTTGAATGTTATATCTAACATACATCATACATTGCTAACTTATGCTCAATCTCTTTTACATTTAGATGTCATGTATACACATTATATTTGTTTATAATGTAGATATAATATATTTTTAGTCTAATACACATGATGCATAGATTTTATTTTGAGGATAACTATTACATAGGTTCAACAACTCCCCTAAAAAGAGACGGCATTCATATGGGTTTATCATAGAGATTAGGCCATCCCAATGCATTCAAAATAAAAAAATAGCATGAAAACATAGATAATAGAGCTTAGACTCAAGAAATATAGTGAAATATAATCACACACATATCAGTCTCAATTTTTCTCTAAAAAACACTTTTTGATAATTGGACGGTACACTGCTAGGAATGTAATTTGATATATTCCACACACCATGTTATTGTCTAGTAGCCTCTAAATTAGAAAATTCTAGAATGGTCAAAAGGTACAACATTTATAGTTCAGATTGACATAGTCTCAGTCACATATTATTTGATATACTCATTATATACTTAGTTTTTACACAAAATCACATAGGTTTGATTAGATTAGGGGCATGTGTATTCATTCCTTTCCTATCTCTCACATCTCTTTACTCAATTTTTTATTTTATTTTCATATTTTCTTAAGATAGGACTAATTCATATATGTTTCACTTGTAATCATGTAATGGAGTATAGTTTTTAGACTCAAACCTAGTTTCATGGGCTTTGCCTCATAGGTATGTCCAAGTACATTTCTCTTTCCTTTATCCTAGTCATTTCACTTTGTTGAATTTATATAATAAAGTGGTGGGGGAGGGTGATAATTTAGTCATATAAAATGTCATTTAATGTAATGAGTGTCACTCAAGACCATCTTATCCTTACATTAACCCTAAAGCTATCTTAGGGCCTCTTTTGATCATTTTTTTAGTTGAGATGCACACCTAACCCATACCTAGATATACCAAAAGCTACATTGAGTCATCACCTAGGCATCCCTTATCCTTTTTCACACATACTAGCCATGTGAACAATAACACAACTCATTTGATATATAGTGTAATGCACTATTATCAAAGGGGGTAAAACTATTGACCCTTAGCTTCCTTTGCATGTAACAGATATATTTACACTCTTCTAAGCATATTAGGGTTGGTGTAGACTCATTTCATGTCTCAATAAGTGTTTCTCTACAGTTTTTTTAATTATATTCAGAAGAAGAAGAAACTAAAGTTAAAGGTTAGGGGTTTGTACGTTACCCAGATTAAGTTGCGCACTATATCCAAGCATTGTAGGAGCTCCTCTTTTGCTGTGGAGGAAACACCTATAATAAGAATAAGACTCAAACAAAGAAAATGTTAGAGAAGGATATGGTGGACTACCAAGCTACACGCTCGGTCCCGAAAGCATAAAGCTCCATAAGGGATGATAGTCCACTATTTGACGAAAAGAGTTCGGTATAAAAAGAAATAACAATGACTTAAAGAAAGAGAGAAAAAGAGATAACGCATACCTATTATCTGCAATCAGTCTATCATAGTCGCTGATGTTGGTAGACCTGTCGATGTCGATTGGGTCATTTCTACCAACATCAATTAGGCTACCGATGTCGGTAGGGGTAATGGGCCTTGGATGGGTTTTAGGTTGTCTGTGGTTGATAAAAGAGTTTGGGAGTTTAAAATTTTGTGCAGGGTTGCAGGAAAGTGAATAGGGTCTGAGGAAGGACAAAGGTGAAGGGTAGGTGTGAGAAGAGGGTAAGAATAAGAGGAAAGCTACTCAGCCTCTCTATGGAAGAAGTCGGGTTGTCTCTCAATAGTACTTAGAAATATCAAATGGAAGCTAATTACCAATGTATACTAGAATACTGAAACAAGATAGAAGAATACTTAGATCTGCTTGGTGGAGAACCACAGGTGTTAAAATGCTTATTCCTATTGTGGCTGATGTTGAAGTCCTCATACAATGTTTTAGTCTAATTTGGAGTGACTTGTGCAGAGTTTCTATAGCTAGGAAAGTGGTAATTGAATTCTGATGCTTGGTCTTAGAGTGTGTGCATCAATGTCTAAGAGTTCGAGGGGGCAAGCTTAGTGTTAGAACTAGGCTTATGTAACTGATGTTGGTGATCCCGCTGATGTTGATCGATAGTTGACTGACGTCAATGGC
The DNA here is from genome assembly GCA_037957365.1 of Torreya grandis. Lineage (NCBI taxonomy): Eukaryota > Viridiplantae > Streptophyta > Pinopsida > Cupressales > Taxaceae > Torreya > Torreya grandis. The sequence continues at coordinate 308,443 of JARHVA010008131.1, forward strand.
TAGAGAATGGGTAAAAGGGCTATTTTTAGCTCTTTACCCATTTCTCCATCTTACAAGTGCATTTTCCATTGGAGAATGGTCAAAAGATAGGTTTATTAGGCATGACAATTAGTTAGGAGGTTAGGATGGAGTGAGAATAGGTCATGGGTAGTTAGGATTTAGATGACCTAGTCTCAAGATGACTCATAGGGTAAGAAATGGTCTTAGGGTGAGGTGTCTAGGTGAGGTCATTAATTTAAAATAAAAAGTTTATTTTAAATTAATAAGGTGTGTAAGTGTTTAGAAGGGGACCAAGGGGGGTCGACACAATATTGGTGTCTACATTTGCCCCTTTTTGTTTTGTGGTTTGTCTTGGTGAACTGCAAGACAAAAATAGGTGTAAGTTGCCCTAGGTATGGGATAAGGTGTAGCTTGCCCCAGGTATGGGATAAGGTATTCCCCCTCAAAGTGAGAATCAAGAGAAGGTAAGCCGAAATTGGTTGCCGATTTGATAGGCAGTGGATGGGTATGGTGAAGTTAGAGTGTGAACACTACAATAGTTGAAATTGTGCATATACCACTTCACATGATAGGCAGGTCAAATTGTCATAGGTAAGGTTGAGGAGAACTAAAATCAAAATAACTAGTCCCCAGCTTATTAGTGGTAGCTGATTGGGTTAAATGATCAAAGCTGTAGCTCCAATGGTTGAGGAGGACTAAAACCAAAATAATCGGTCCCCAGCTTATTAGTGGTAGCTGATTGGGTTAATTGATCAAAGTTGTACCTCTAATGGTCATCATGCTCCAAGTATCTTGGGCTAGGAAGTGCTCCTAGAAAACACAAAAATGTCACAAATATTGGGGATCAACTTGGGTGCGATCCAATAATAGGTGTGAGGGTCATAGACAATTTGCTAACTATTCATGAGGTAGCATATGCAATCAAAACAACCAAGGTAGTGTTGTCTCAAAAGTGGTCATGGTCTGAGGAGATAGTCATGATCTCTGAGGTCATTGGTCGAGTTAGGCTGAGATATAATTAATCTCAAAGATTGTTTGTTATGGTTAGGGAGATGTATATGATCTCCAATGTGCCCCATGAGAAGTCTAAGATGACTTCTACAGTGTCAGGGCTGGTTATTTGGTCATGGTTTTGGACTGGTTTAGATAATTGATCCATCAAGCAGATGGAAGAATGGATGGCCGAGCTAACCTCAGAAGACTCCATGTCAACTAAGTGCTACCTACATAGCCCCTATTTTAAGGGCCTCAAGCCAATTTAGTTCTCCCTAAAAGGGAAAAAGAGGGTAGGTTATGGATTGAGTTTGACTAGGTTAAGTCATGGTTAAAGGTTATATGGTTGGTCTGTTAGGTAGACGAATGAATGAATGGCTGAGCTAACCCCAGAAGACTCTATGTCAATTGAGTGCTACCTACATAGCCCCTATTTTAAGGGCCTCAGGCCAATGTAGTTCTCCCCAAAAGGGAAGAAGATGGTAAAGTGGTTGATAGCTGATTTGGTCATGTTAGTGTTTTTAGCATTTCCCATATGTGTGATGGTACATGCTTGAAATGATGAATGTATGATGTTATAGCCTTTTCCATATTGTGTGATGGTGTATTCTATAACATTGGTTATGTGGTTTTTCATCCCTAGCAATTTTCCATATTGGTGATGGTGTATGCTAAAAATGAAATGTATGATGATGTTATAGCCTTTTCCATATTGTGTGATGGTGTATTCTATAACATTAGTTATGTGGTTTTTTATCCCTAGCAATTTTCCATATTAGTGATGGTGTATGCTAAAAATGAAATGAGATTATTTATGCTTCAACAAATTTCCTTATTGGTGATGGTATATGCTTGACATAAATTGTGTTTGGTTGACAGTTTCCATAGAAGCTGATGTGAAAAGGCTATGATAATTCATATAACACAAATTGGTATTTGTATTAAATAAATCATGATGTCATGTTATTGGTTGGAAAATGTTTTGGTTTGGGTTGGTTAGATAATGATTTGGTTATATGTGATGAAGTTGTGTAAGAAGTGAAAGGCGCATTGCTCTTTCATTGACAAGGACCATACTAATAGCATTGATAAGGTTTTTGGAAACAAAAGCCCCATTCATGTATTATGTCATTGACAATTGATTTGTGTTAAAAAAGTACCCTAATCACTTGACATTAAGTGAGCTCAAAATCCCTTGAGTATTTTTGGGTAATATGTGTGATTATGTGATATGTAAGGGTAGTGTAACCCTTTTTGGCAGGGATAACTTTACCCCTTTTATAGGTGACCCTGATAATGACTATAGGCAAGTCCATGACTTAATAGTTTGTCAGTCAATTTTTTTTTGGGAGACTAATCAATGCAGGAAGTCTACTTGGGGATGTTTTATTTTGTGGTCATGTTGAAGCTGATTGATGTAGGAAGCTTCTGAGAGGGTGTTGTTTTTAGAAAAATTTGGGCATAGCCATCCTTCAAGGGATTGGTCTATATTTTGCTTTGTATGTTTGGATGTCTTTGAATAGCTGTCTTTTAAGGGAGCAGTCTATTAATTATAGCAATGATGTAGCTGTCCTTCAAGAGAGCAGTCTATATTTATAGTTTATGACCTTTTAACATTTTGTTAGGCATCCTTATTTGTTGTTGTTTTTGTTGACTGAACTTTAAGTCATGGACTAGACTATAGAGGTTTAGGGATTTCCATTTTATTAGGACAAGGCATTAATGCTTTTCAAAAGGGTTGACTAATGTTTGTAGGGAAAAAAGGTTGAAAGGAGTAAGAATGAAGATGATGGGGGTTACTCAAGGGATGAGCTCAAGTTAAATATCAAGTGAATGATTACTTGGTTAATGGTAGAATGGTCGCAGATGCAAGGCATTAAGGGGCTCAGGTTCTGGCCAACCTTTGAGAGAAGATAGATGATAAGTGCCTGATCCATATTTGTGCATTATTATGTAAGGTCCAAGCCAATTAGGAGCAAACTTGCCTCATTTGCTTCTTTCCATATTGGTCACGTGTTGGTTTTCTTTAAGGATGAGATCTCTGATTTTGAAATCTCGATCTTTCAAATTTTTGTTATAGGCAGGTTTTGGTCGATGTTGGACGTGAAGTAGGTTGGTATGTTGTTGGCATTTGGTACAATGCTGAACATAATTACTGCAGTCTTGGTAAAGAGTGGGCCAATAATAGCCCAGGTGGAGGATGCACTTGGCAACCGAGTTACCACTAAAATGTCCCCCACAAATTCCATCATGGACTTGTTTGATGACATGAGATGTCTCAGTGGAGGTTAGGTATCGGAGAAGGAGGTTGTCTAGACCTCATTTGTAGAGAAGACCCCTTAGCATGGTGTATCGAGTAGTACTCTTGATAAAAGCCCACCATCCATTGCTAGAGAGATTAAGAGGAATGATAGAATATGTCAAGTAGTCAACAAGTCATTTATACTAAACATCATGTGGACTAGAGAGGTTAGGAGGAATTTTCCCCAGAGATGATGATTGAGATGTGCCCAAGATAGAAATCTTGGGTTTTAGCGGTGGAGAAGGCTTGGTGAATGGATATGTTAAAGGGGTAGAAACCTACTCTTTTCCTTTATGCTTTAGAGTTTGGGATCTAGTGGCCACATTAATGGTGTTGATTTTGAATAAAGGGGGAGATGGTGGTAGAGGGACCATAGTCTTGGGTTGGGATCCCAATTCAAGTGAGGAGGTTTGGGAGGCATGGGATGGTGTTGGTGGTTTGTCAAAAAAGTGGTCAAGAGAATCCTCAATGTGAGGGGTGTCCTTTTCTAGGTGTTGGTGAATGACAACCTTAAGGGCACAACAACGCTCAGTATCATGTCTAGGTGTGTGATGATACCAGTAGATTTGAGTGTCATCGAACCAAGATGGTTTTGATCTGAGAGGTTGGTATGGTTTAATGGGCAGGAGGATGATGCCAGAAGACTAAAACAATTGGCATAACATCGAAGCATAAGAACTCACTAATGGGTCTACGCTCTTTGTGGCAATAGGGGTTGACAACTTCTATTTAGGAGTTGTAGGAGTTTTTCATACCATCTTTTTCATTGGTGGTGTGGCCACACGTGTAGATGGCACTTTATTGATGAGAGGTGTTGAATGTTTTGGAGGAAGTATGTTTTTGATGGGTAGAGAGAGTAATGGAGACAATTTATTTTTGTAAGGTGTTGGAGTAAGGAGCACTCCTATTAAGGTAGAGGGATGTGGACCCAAAATAGAGGGCAATGGTGAAGGTGGGAGATTTTTTTGTACCACCTTTTTGGTTGGGGGAGGAGCAGACTGACGTGGTTTAGCATCCTTCTTTAGTAGGGTGTGAGAACCACTATTGTGTGAGGTGAAGTTCAAATGTACCTTCACTTGTGGGTGAGTGAGGTTTGATACAGGGTGAATGCTGAGAGATTTAATCTATTTTAGCATGATGGATGCCTGCGAGGGTTTAGGTTCACTATATATACATGTGTGTTATTATGTTTCCATAAGTCTGATCACATTGGGGATTTACATTTAAGAAAACAGAATTTTATAAAAATGTCTCCTGCTCCACTGGCTAATATAATAAATTAGGGTAACATGTGCTAAACAAATTACATTTGTCTTGTTTATGTTATAGGATATGAAGAAATTGACATATTTGAATGAGAAATGATGGAAGGAGGTAGGTAGTAAGATAGATATGAGGAATCTAAATTGGTAGTGGACTTATATGATCAGTGAATATATAGTAACATCTCTTAAAAATCACAACAATCATGCCCACCCCTTTCCCAGTGTACCTTAACTATGTTATTTAATAAAACTATTATATGTGTGTGTGTGTGTGTGTGTGTGTGTGTGTGTGTGTGTGTGTGTGTGTGTGTGTGTGTGTGTGTGTTATAAAATGTGTTTTGCAATAGTTACAATATTTTAATCCTTGTTTTCAACTTAAGGAATGAGAGGATGTTAATTTTATGAGGAAGTTCAGGTGTTATCCATGGTCTTACACTGTAACTCATAAAAGAGAAACCCACAAGGGTGTCAAAAAGCACATGAAAAATAAGTGAGAAAAAGATGGCATTTTGTGAGGAAGGCCAGGTCTTATCCATGGTATTACATTGAAACTCAAAAAAGAGAAGTCCAAGAGATGACACAAATTATGTAAAAGGAGTATGAAATATAAAGAAGACTATGGTACATCATGAGGAAGATAGGGTCTTATCCATAGTTTTACAATGGATTTCATGAGAGAAAGAGGAAACCAAAAGACCAAATAGGAAGGGCTAAAGGTTTGTAAAAAGAGAGAACTACTGCAAAGGGAGACACCTATATAAGTATCCTATAAAAAAGTGTTTAATAGATGTAGATAAAAAACATGAAAAGAAGGAAATGTTTAGGCAAAGTAATTTATAAGGAATTGTGCATTAGTGGGATCTTTGAAAACATGGCCTTAATTAGTTTGAAGGTGGAAGGTACTTGGACCAAGAAAATCTTTGACTAAATAGGGACCCCACCATTTTTGGGAGTATTTACCTTATTTATCATGAGTGTAATCTAATTTAAGGATAAGATCACCAAAATTAAATGTGAAAAATTTAACACGTTTATTATGTTGTTTGGAAATATTAGCCTTGTATTAGTGATTATGTTGTAAGGTAGAAAGATGATGTAAATCAAGGAAATCAAGGGCATGAAGGTGAGCTTCATGTAATTCTTCATCAGGAATGATACCATGAAGAGATATAGGTGAATGCAAGGAATCCTCTCTCGATGCAAAATTTAACCCTAGGTCTGCCTATGGAGATCTACTAGGCTCACCAGTCACTATCAAACTCAAGCCTCTCATGACTTCCCAGCCTCTTTTCATTGCCTTTACCAAGCCACATGAGCATCTTGGTGGGAATCTCCCTTGACTTTAGTCACCATTTCCTGTAATCTCACCATATGCCTCTATCTTCCCAAATAATAGAGACCGAGCCCAAATGATGGAAGGTGATGCAAAAATTCCATCAAACTCTAACCAGATCTCTATTGGATAACTTATAATTAAATATAATTATTTATGATCATTTATAATTACCTTTTTCAATTAATTTATTTTAAAATTTAAATAAAATATATAATGTAAAAACAAATTTTATGTTTTTTTAATTTGTAAAAAAAATGTTTGTAACTATTGGAAGTGGAAGCATGATCCTCATCAAAAACTTTGGGATGAATTGTCATGAAAGGATTGGCAGTATGAGTTGAAGCGGGATATGTAAGATAAGGAGCCTTAAGTCACTCCCATAGCGCCTCATGTTTTAGGTTCCTAGAATGGAGAAATCCTAAGTTTTTTGCCAATCGAGAAAAAGGTTTGGATGACATCATGCGAGGCTTTATAGTTGGTCTTTTGGAAGATTTAGGCAGTTGTGAGAGCAAAAATGTGTTGGATGTTGTGATCTCAGGCCAAAGGTAAGAGAAAACTATCACTGGATCTTCCTCAGCCAAAGTGGATGAGGTGGCAAGTTCCTCTCTCGATGGAGAAGGAATTGGAGAATTTGGCTCTTCAGTTGGATAGAGCGCAGGGATGATCATGGCTTCGATGTGTGGTCTAGTAGTGGGGAAGGTATGATCCTATATTGGTAATAAGAAGGATGAGGGTGAGGCCACCAGTGTTGGTACCGTCAAAGCATCCTCCAATATGGGAGAGGTCAAAGTAGATTCTTCCACGTGTGAAAGGGGGCTGGATTGAGGACTATCCTCTATCGGTGGAGGACAAATAGGAGAGGAAGGCTCCTCTAAAGGGTGAAGTAGAGGGATAATGTCCCATTCTACATAAGTGCATGGGGTATGCTCTTCCAATGGTAGAAGAAGAGGGAAGGTGGGGGCAAGAAGAACAAGTAATACAGGTCCCTCAAGAGGTAGAAAGATGGGTAGAGGTGGTGTTTGATGTTGTTCGGGTAATATAGGTGAAATGTGTTCATCTATGTGAGAAAGAGGATGAAGCAAAGGGAGCTCTTCATTGCATGGGGGTGGTATGGGTAAAATAGGCTCTTCTACCCATGGTGGAGAAATGGGTTGATTAACCTCTTCAGATTGTGGGAGAGGTTGGTTAGGAATGAAATGAGAAACCATGTTGACCATGCATATATTGTGCTCTTGAGGGTCATTGGCCATGGTCTGAACATTATTCTAACTTGAGTAATGATTAAGGAATGGTTTCCTAAAGATATATGTGTTTTGGTTAGCCGACACATTTGGGTTATCCAAAACAAGATCCCCCTTGTTTAACATGTCTTGAATAACATTTTTGAGGGTTTTGCAATTGTCTGTGTCATGACCCTTGACACGATGATAATTACAAAAGTCATTTTTTCTGTACCATGTAGGGATGGCTTGTGAGGGGTAAAATTGGGGTGGTCAAATTTGAGGGAGGTTGAGGACTCCCTGCTTCACTAATTTATCTAACACAGAAGTGTATGATTCTCTAATTAGAGTGTATCGATACTGTATATATTGTTGTTGGAATTATCTTGTGATGTTTTGTGATGTGGAAGGCTCAGATTGGTTGGTTGTAGTAGAAGATGATGATATAAGTACCACAACAATTTCCGATCCTTTGTACTTGGAGTAGGAAGAAGAATATTTGGAAGAAGGGTCATTGGATTTTGAGTTGGTATTTTTACTATGCAATTTGACTCTATCCTCTTCGACCGCGCGGAGTTCAAGATTTCGGGCCATGGTGAAAGCTTTGTCAAATGTGCTGAAAGTTTGAACCCACAAAGTGGATGAGATGTGCTTGGCACATGCTCTTGAAAAGAGCTCAATGAGCTCAGGTTGAGGTAATGAGAAGGAGAGTTGGTTGATCAAACCTCTCCAACGGGCGATGAAGTCAGTTATTGATTTATCGTCAAATTGTTTAATAGAATAAAGGTCTGTGATGGAGACCTTCTTAGTGATGTTGATTGAGAAATGGTTAAGAAATAGTTGAACGAGTTGAGTGAAAGAAAAGAGAGAATGACTGGTAATGGAGCTATACCAATCAAGGGTAGCACCAGAAAGTGACATGGGGAATGTGTGAAGTAATAATGCATCATCGTGTGTTATGAGGTAAAAAGTGTGTCTAAACACTTGTAGATGTTGTTGTGGGTCCTCTTTACTCTGAAAGTGAGTAAATTTTGGGAGTTCCCATTGGCTAGGGTATGGTCAACTAAGAATTGAAGGGTGGATGGGTTTGTTTCATATTTGTTCATATAAAAGAACATTGCTTGAACCTAAAATAGACGTCTCAAGGTTGGACATCTTATCCATCAGAATATTAATTAGATTGGTAGATGGATTGGTAGGAGAGGCATCCCCTAAGTTATAGGGTACCTGGAAGGCATTGGGAGGGGCATATGATGTACTTGGTTGCATTTGTGTAGGTGCAACATATTGATAGTTCATCATAGGGGCCAATGTCGAGGCCAAAGGGGCTTGTGCCACGAAGTTGGAAGGCACACCATGACTAGGTGCCGCCAAGGGTGGTTGAATGGTAGTGATGTTAGTAAAAGGATAGGTGGTCACTCTCATGTTTATAGGTGCAAGAGTGGGTGGGATAGAGACAATCAAGTTCTAAAAAGGTGTCGAACTTGGTTGAATTGTTTGTGGTTGAGGTGGTACAAAAACCCCAATGGAGGTAGGTCCAGAAATAGAAGGGGAGGCCAAATCTTGAACATTGGCCATGGTTGGGTTACTGGTTGAGGCAATGGCCTGAGTGACCATAGGTTGGGTAGTAGATGCTATTGATATCATTGCCACTTCAACCAAGGAAGTTGGCATCCCATAAATAGGGTTACCTGAAGGATCTCGCATTTGGCTTCTAGTGAGATAATGTTGGAGAGCCTTGACATTTTGATTAAGGAATCTCTCAAAATTTTGATCTCCTTCGGGAATAATTGGAGGTTGATTAGAGGTAGGCTGGATAAGAGTATGCTCAGTGTCTGAAGTATGCTCCATTAGATGACTAGGTATGAAGGGTGAAGGTGGGAGTGGCTTTTAACTTGCGTGGTCAACAAGAGATTTGGATTGACTACGTGTCAAAAACATCCAAGCCCAAATGGATTTAGGTTTCAAAAATTGTGTGTTTCAGTTTCAAAAAACTAGAATTTGTGTTTAACAGCAAGAAAGTTGGGTTTTAAGCTTGCTATTTTGGAAAGAAAATTTGTTGACAGTGACTGGCGTCAGTGGAAAAACTAATGTCGGTGAATAATAGTTGTTGATGATGGTAAGATAATTGATTTCGATGAAAAATAGTTACTGACGTTGATTGGAACACCGATGTCAGTTTCTGTGTATTTCTAGAAACTCAAAAAATTGAAAGTTTTTGGAAGGAAAAGAAATTTTGAGTTGTTTTTAGACTTCAGAATGATGCGACCTTATTGGCTCAAAAAAATTAGATAAAATCAGAAGAATTGATGATTAGGTAAGCAACCTCTAAAATGTTAGATTCCTAGGAATAAATTTTAGAGTCATGGTGGCTTATGCCTTAGAAGAATGTGTTTAGGAATTGGGCTTGTAAAATAGGTCCTATAGAGGAAGTCTATGGCTGGTTTTCGATTGTGTTTTGGTGCTCAAAAATTTGTGTTAGGTTCAGTACATGGCCTAGTGCTGGGGCTTGCTCCCTTCACTTCACAAATGCAGAGCTGAGCTGGGCCGCTTAGCCAATATATACTTGGCCTATAGTTTATACTTTGCCAGAGAACAGAGTGGGTCCTCCTCTTGGTGGTGAAATCCAAGCAAGATCGCCAGGTGGGATAAGGTATCTGCTAGGTGATAAAATCCTAGATAGGCCTTGTCTCAAGTAAGTTTAAATGTTTAATTTGATTATGATTGTGGTCTGGTTGTGTAACATTTGTGCATTACGATTTATTCATAATGCTTTAATTACTAAGTGGGCTAAATATGCATTCAAACAAGAATGAAATGCAGTAGTTTTTAACCCAAATTGAAATATGTTTTTTCAAATGCAAACAATTGGAGAAGAGGTTAAGAGTATGAATTTTTCACTACTCTAAGATGCAAGCAAGAAGTGGCAAGAAGAAAAATAAAGATGTTCTTTTTAACTTGTGCTAATGGTGTCTTTTCAAAATAAAGAGATAGAAGAAGAGGATGCAAGAAGAGAATATTTTCCTAATGCATCTATATGAAAGTTTTATTTTTAGAAGAATGAACCCAAGGAAAACTCTAGGGTCCCACCGGGCATGCCAGAATGTTTCTCTACATTTTTGCTAATTATATTCAGAAGAAGAAGAAACTAAAGTTTAAAGGTTAGGGGTTTGTACATTACCCGGATTAAGTTGTGTACCGTATCCAAACATTGTAGGAGCTCCTCTTTGGCTATGGAGGAAACACGTATAATAAGAATAAGACTTAAACAAAGAAAATGTTAGAGAAGGATATGGTGGATTGCCAAGCTACACGCTCGATCCTAGAAGCGTAAATCTCTGTAAGGGATGACAGTCCACTATTTGATGAAAAGAGTTTGGTATAAAAGAAATGACAATGACTTAAAGAAAGAGAGAAATAGAGATAACACGTATCTATTCTTTACAATCAGTCTATCACAGTTGTTGATGTTAGTAGACCTGCCAATGTTAGTTGGGTCAATTCTGCCGACGTCGGTTAGGCTGCCGATGTCGGTAGGGGCAATGGGCCTTGGATGGGTTTTAGGTTATGTCTATGGTTGACAAAAGAGTCTGGGAGTTTAAAGATTTGTGTAAGGTTGCAGGAAAGTGAATAGGGTCTAAGGAAGGACAAAGGTGAAGGGTAGGTGTGAGAAGAGGGTAAGAATAAGAGGAAAGCTTCTCAGCCTCTCTACAGAAGAAGTCAGGTTGTCTCTCAATAGTACTTAGAAATATCAAATGGAAGCTAATTACCAATGTATACTAGAATACTAAAATGAGATATAAGAATACTTAGCTCTACTTGGTGGAGAACCAGAGGTGTGTTAGAATGCTTATTCCTATTGTGGCTGATGTTGAAGTCTTTGTACAATATTTTAGTCCAATCTGGAGTGACTTGTGCAGAGTTTCTATAGCCAGGAAAGCAGTAATCAAATTTTGATGCTTTGTCTCAGAGTGTGCACATCGATGTCTAAGAGTCTAGGGGGTAAGCTTAATGTTAGAACTAGGCTTATGTAACCGATGTCGATGATCCCGCTGGCATCAGCCGATAGTTGACCGACATCGATGGCTAGAGAATGGGTAAAAGGGCTATTTTTAGCTCTTTGCCCATTTCTCCATCTGCCAAGTGCATTTGCCATTAGAGAATAGTCAAAAGATGGGTTTATTAGGCATGAGAGTTAGTTATGAGGTTAGGATGGAGTGAGAATAGGTCATGGGTAGTTAGTATTTAGATGACCTAGTCTCAGGGTGACTCATAGGGTAAGAAATGGTCTTAGGGCGAGGTGTCCAAGGTGAGGTGTCTAGGTGAGGTCATTAATTTAAAATAAGAAGTTTATTTTAAATTAATAATGTGTGTAAGTGTTTAGAAGGGGACCAAAGGGGGGTCTACACAATATTGGTGTATACAATAAGCATTAGAACACTATATAAGGACCACTCTCATTAATTTATCCACTAGTTATAAAACATATGGAAATTCTCATGAACAGTTCAAAAATAGTTATGTAAATTAAGGTTACTAGTCCCTATTTATCCCTATTTCTACATATATCCATCTACATCAGCCCATAACTCAATTTTATTAATATTTTTGGTCTCAAGTTATACTTAAAGAATTAAAATTGACATTTTTACTTAACCATAATAGAATAACTTTCACTTATACCAAAATTTAGATTAAGAGAACTACATTGGGCTTTATCCCTTTTTGAGGTATTAGTATGTAGTCAATGCTCAATACATGGGCATTGAGGTCACATCCAACATACCTTACTAATGCCATTCTTATTAACTTGTATTCATCATAACCCTAGAAATCATGGTAGATTAGGCTTTCATAGTGAAGTCAGTCAAATCAAAGCATAGAGGATGATCTAGGTCTTGATCACATAGGCACATGATTCCTAGAATAGATCTAAGGTCTACCCTAGATTTCATTATTTCATTTGCATAGGATCAATAGTGATGCATAGAGGGTATATAGTATAATTCATTATTTACAAAGAGGACTACACTATTATCCACAAAGGGTTCTATCACTTGTTCTATATTGATTACACTATGCCCTATTCTTGCATCGCTTCCCATCTTGTCACTTGTCTATCCTAGTCATATTTTCTAGATAAGTACACGTTTTATAGTTTATTATTATTTATAGGCTAAGCAAAAAAAAATTATTGTACAAATCAGTGGTTTTTTATACTATAGTATTTTATTCCTTGATTTACATACTCATCTCTTTTATCTACTTAGGGTTTTATTCTAATTCACAAAATAATTAAATTAGTAGACATTATGTTATGATTATATAGCACCTCAATCTTGTACACTTGGAAGACTCATACCTTGGTTGTTCCTCTAATTTATATATATTACCCACTTTTGTAAGTCTTGTATCTACTCTATCTTATGCCCCTTAGCCTATATCTTAATCTGACCAATCCTATAACAGTGATACAAACATTTTATCTTACCAAGAATTCTTAAGATGTACTTATCTTCCAACTCTACAAGTTCTAATCATGTACCTATTTTCTTTCTCCCTAGACATCAATATCTAAGATAGACACTACATTGACACTAATGTCCAGCCTTGACATAAGTGTGGAGTACCCTAAAAGTCATCTAAAAATGAAATTTATCCTAATGGTCAGTCTAAGTTCTTTAATGTGATTTATTCTATAAAGGATTGATATAAAGATAATATCAACCCTTATTCATTACTCACCTAGAAAAAACCTAAAGGACCAAGAAAACTTATCAAAAGTAGTCTATCAAGAATTAAATTGAGAAAATATTCCCATATTTATATTTCAATCATAAAGAAAACATATCTAAAATTCTAAAGTACTAAAGGAGTAGACCAAGAGCTTGATTTTCTAAGTTACAAGTTAGGTCACTATTGTAATTTATTTCCACATATTGCATGATTCACATACAAGCCAACACGTAGGGGAGAAATACATCAGTTTGAGGCCCTCTTCTATAGTATTGGCTATCCCAATAACATCAATGAATTTTGGGTTAACTTGACACTATGTGTCCACTAACCCAATTTTCCCCTAGGTCACTATGAATATGGAGAACTAGGGTTTTGCCATTTCATGAAGAGTGATAGGCCATGAACTAGATATGAATGCACCAAATCAAAGGTGATGAAAAATCTAGAAGAACCTATGTAGTGGCATCCTTTTCTAATATTATTTCATATAGGACACTTATGTCAAACCTAGACAATATAATCAATGCAACCATCCTAGGGTGATACTAGTGTCCATGGCTCCAAAAGTCAAATTTTTAGAATTAGATGAATGTTCCATAATCACCATCTAACTTGTTTTTCATTTTTTAGGTCCATAACTTCTATATCATCAAAATTGGCTAACTTATTTTATATGTCATTTTCATATTAAGCATAGTTGTACTTCCCATATTTAGACCATCTCAATTTTATGAATTCACCATAAGTTTATATCTAAGTTTAGCACTCAATTAGCCTAGTACAAATATTATTATCACCCTTGTGCATTTCATTTCTACATAATCCTTTAATAAAATCTAGGGATAACACCAAATCCTTAGATTTTACTTTTTAGGGTTAAACATTTGGTGAACCTTATCTTTGAATTCCAAACCGTAGGTCACTTAGGGTTTTCTATTTTTTTACTATTATTAAACCTTAATTCATAAAAAGGAAAACTTTTATGAGTTGTATACTTTTCATTCACCTAGGGTTTCATATTATTTTAATTTATCAGTTATTACATTATTTTACATATAACCTAGATGTAGATTATATTGGAGGTGTGCCTATTGAACACATTGAAACTCCCCCTTTTAATCCTAAGATGTCAAAATTTATGGAGGGATCTAACCCTATGGAACATGATGACATAAATATTGAGAATGAAAATCATATTGGTGAGGTTATTGTTATCATCAAAAGTTTAACCGTTGAGGATGGTGTTCAAGTTTCCTCACTTAAGTGATAGCATGGGGACTTTTCAAAGGTTGTGGGTGACCTTATAGTTGAAGAGAACCTATAGATAGGTCTAGATCCATTGATGTTATCACCTTGAACCTATCACTAATCTATTACTTTCATGGAAAAGGGAGAGAGTAATGAAATTAAACTAAATTAGGGAGGTGACACACTGATAGAATGATTCCTCTATTTTAATGAACATACATTATTTGAAACAAAGAATTTATATCTTTCACACAACCTACAACCTTGATAGGATTCTTTTGTAAGTATTTAATTAAGAGGTCTAGAGATGTACGATAAACATGTAAAAGGGTAGAAACTATATTGTAAATATGAAATTGATGTGATTCCACTTATAAACCATGTATACATGAGAGAACACTAATAACAACATACAATAACTATCTATTCTACATGATGGTGAGCAAATATAGATAACATGTTAGGAAAGCTAACTATTCACTAGACAAGGTCAAAAACTTTATAAATTAACACATGATATAGCATGTAAGTTGGTAAAATCAAATTATTTTATTATTTCAATATGTATTCAAGTATAAATTGATTAGGGTTTCACCATAACTAGTAAATATTACTTTACAATTCCATTCAAGAATTCTCTTATAGTAAGAGGAAAGAGAGAGAAAGGGTGGGTGTAAAAAGAGTTCATTATGAAACTATCATCATAAAATCATCTAAAGGAAGAATTAAATTGACACCACTTTTACTAAGAATGTGTTTTCAACTTACCTCTTAGTCTTCTAAGCCAAGTGTTTATGAAACTTTTTATGAAGAGTAGCATAGAAAACTATCTTGGCAGACTTGAACTTCTTAGATTTAACTCCCTCTCTATGGAGTTACACCTTTACATCTTTGATGGAAGTTAAAATTATTCCATTTGACACTTGGCATAATTTATGACCTTCTACTCTAACCCTCACATCTTTCAATGCTTCTCCTTAATGTGAGATTTGAACATGAACTTCAAACCCCTCTTATCCCACACTTTTTACTATTAGGATTTGATCACTCAAAAAAGGTCTAGTTTTGTGTCTCAGAGATGTCTATAATGTATTCCTACTTCATGGAATTATGTCACCAAGTTATGGAATATTAGTGAAGCCTTAAAGATTACTTTTCAGCTATAGTATTCACCTTTGCTTGTCAAGAAACAATGTAAAGAACTATTGTAGTATAAAAACTTCAAGTAGTCTCAAGAGTCAAGAATAGTATTATATTTATCCATAACTTATATATATTTCATATATTCCATTAGGTTCTCTTTAATATGATTTTATAATATTTTGAGTCTCAAACCTTGAAATAGGTTTGTACCTTATCTTCTTGATCACACCTTGGTCATATTCCTTTAATGAGACCTAGTTGATTACTTGTAGACTACACCATTACTGTGGAAGATCCTAAATTGAATTAATAAAGATAATAACACCCCTATCTTTGCTCAAGTATCCTCTTCCCATATTTAGGAAGACCTATTGATGTCAAAACCTATAAAAATGACTCAAAAAAGGCTTTTTAGGCCACTTTTCTATATAACATTAGCTCACATGTGCCAATACCTTATTATGCCAAATTAATAGTGGACACATAGGTCATAAAAAAATTTATAGGTAATTTCAATCCATTTTGGTTTCTTGGAGAGATTATCTCTTCCATCAGGATCTTAGAGAGGCTTTAGTAGGGTTTTAGGTGGTCAATATTCTTAAGGATTATTCATATAGAATAGATCCCTATTCTTTACACTAATGGCACTAGGTTTGAGTAGGGAGGCAACACTAACATGTAAAATATTAATTTAATCAAATGAAAATTATCCTCCAAGTATTCACATGAATAAATTAGGCCTCTTAACCAAGAAAATCTTGTACAAGAACTCAAGGAGGCTAACTTGATATGATACATTATGATTTTTTTTTAGTTATGAGTAACTAGGTGACATATTTACCACCTATATAGACATGGAAAAGTTTTCTCATTAATGGATTAAACTTTTCAATCCATTATAACTTAACTTAGGCCTTAATAAGGGTTTGTGGATAGTCATGTTGAGCTAACCCCAATAGACCTCATTAAGCACTTTCTCATTTTCTTAGTGAGATCAAAATTCATATAAAATTCCTCCCACATCTCACTCACCTTTTGAGACTATATAAATATTCAAATATATTCAAAAAAATTATAAGTTTATTTATTTTTTCACACTCAATCCAATAGGTTCACATTACGCCTAGACTCTAACTTTGAGATGGAAACCTATTCAACAAGCTTATTAACATTTTGATGATCTTTGAAAAATGTTGGATAATTAATTCATGTTCTTATTTACTTTATATAGGATTCCTTATCCCTTGACCAACATCCTGCATATGTTTCCATTCTTATACTTATTTCCACTAGCCTATAGGTGACCATTTAGACTCCTAGATTGTTAGGTTCACTAGAATGATATTTTTTAGACTAGTCTAATCTCTTGATGATGCCAATAGGGTTGAACGTTTTTACATTATTCTCACTATCCTTTGTAATCCTTGGAATACCATCTAACACTTCAAATATAGTCTTTTCTTTAATTAGGCTTATGATAGGTCTGTAGATGACCATTGGGCCTTCTACTTACATTTGATTGTCATGTTCTCCTTGACCCTATTTGAATTACTATATCCTTATAAGACAATGTAATCAACTATGTCAATATATTTCTATTTAAATGTTTTCCAATTAATTTGAGTGTTCACTTAAAGCTTTCATAGTCCTCTTCTTGGTTTCACACAGTCCATCTAGGGAAGTTATTGAAGTGCTTGTAGGTGATAATTTAGCTAAAGGATATTTGTGAGGGTTTTTATGACTCCTTGGGAAAGTGGTAAAACTTTTTAGACTTAAATTGACTATCCACATTCTCAAATCATTTTATCATAATGAAAAAATGAGAAATATTGGAATTTAGGCTTACAACCTCTTGATTTGGACTTTTAAGATAGTATGCATATGTAAATTTGGACCTTCCTATCATTGAAAAGATTTTTGATGGATATCTAGGATTCCAAGGAGACATTAAGGTAACTTTACAAATTTTAAATTCTCTTCATATGGACTTGGATCTTCATGGAAACATAAAACTTTCAAGGATGATCATGAAGGCCCTTTTTATCCTATTATATTTTCTTCAATAGTTTTATACACCTTATTTTATTTCTTAGGTTTTCTATTAGATGAAACACCTTTAAAAACATAAGATGTGTCTACTCAGATTTGCAAACCATGAAGGTATACTCCACAAGATGGACATGATTGAAGCATTGAAATTTGGTAGTTATTAGAAATCCTCTTTAAGACCCTATCAGAGATGAAGGTATAGAGACATTGTGAGGAACCATCAACCATAACTTCTATGAAATATATCTTCTTAGAGACCTCAAAGCCTTGAAGTGAAAACTTGTAACCTAACCATTATTGAAGAATGTTACTCATTTTTTACCTACACAAGCATGAATGTGATTGGATATAGTTTAATAGGACTTATGAGTACCTTTATGTACTTACACAACATTAATCCATTATCAAAAAGCTCAAAAATTCATTGAAAATGCCCAAAATCGAGCCTATAAGGTTTAGCTAAGGTTTTAAACTTGCTAAACTTGCTAGCATTCATTCATAGAGCATAACCATTTAAAATCATGATTAATTTATGAAAGATTGAGGTCATTAGGACCCCCATATTTATCCAAGATATTAGGTGATGACTCACTCTCTCTCTCTCTCATGTATGGACTGAGCATCTAAAAATGACCATTGTGACCCTACCAAGAGCTCAATGGAGTGAAAGTAATTTTTTTGCATGATTAGACTTGAAACTCACTCTCTTACATGGATTTAGACCTGATGGAGATTAAGAAATAGTTTTTAATCATTTCCACCTTAATATGAGCCTATTAATCCATACAAGTGACTAAACTACCCTTTAAAGAGTGATTATGCTCCTTTAGATGTTGAACCTGAAATATCTCACAACAATTCTAATTTATACCTACATTTCTAACCTTATAACTTCCATATCACATTAAAATAACATTATTAATATCCTTTGACATTTTCATTCATATAAAAGATACTCTTTTGGATATTAGACTATCCCTCCACCTTGTATCACATTGAAGTAGCCATGAGGATAAATTGAAGATATATCTCTTTGCAATTCAACTTGAAGACCTATATCACCTTTGATGACCTCATTCACATGATTCTTATTTTTATAAAGTCCTATGTATGTTGAATTAATCATTTTAGACATTAATTATAAGTGTTAGCATGAGAATTTGACTTGATAAAGCCAAAAAACATGAGATCCTTAACATTTGTGAAATAACTTAAAATATGCTAGGTTACCTTAACATTTTCTAAACATGCATAAGGACTAGGTTATAACCACTATACAATCACTTGAGGACTATGACCTCATGTTTTCGCTATGCCACCCTAGGAGACCTATAACACTACTAAGATAACATCACACCTTACCATGATAAAATAAGATATGAACTAGACAATCACCTTCAAGGCTATCAACAAAGTTAAATATAAGCCAAATAGCAAGTTTTTAATTAGACTCACCTATGGTAGCCAATTTTGGATAACATATTTGGTGACCTTATAGGATTTCATACTTGTTATGAACTTTAGACTAGTTGCCTTGTGCATCCATTGGGCTATGGAGTCACACATAACTTAACTTAATCCCTGATTAGACCTTAAACATGATTGAAAATGCCTTGAATGGGAAAATACAATTGAATACCTCCAAACACATAAAAAGACAAAACAACATACTAAAGTAAGGCACATAAACACATTTTTACTACAAATAAACTAGGTAAAAAATCACAAGAAAACTACTGAAAACAATTAACCTTAAAACATTTTCCTCCTGGATCAAAATGAAAATTTCTACAAACTCTTCCTCTATGAGATGAGCAAATGATGTAGAGCAAGCTGCCCTTTGGACATGATATTTGGTGGATTAGTATTATTTTTTTTACAACTAATTTAGAATACTCTCAAGTGAATTATTAATATAAAACATGCTTCTAATGAATAAATGCACATTTTAATCCCAAGACTCACCTCATTTTTCTCCTTGATATTTGAACTCACCTCAAACATGATAACTTCTTGACTCATAGGGGAAAAATCATATTTAGATTCAATTGGTTTCATGAAATAATGTTTTTGGTCTTGAATGATGTCTTATGAGTTCCCACATTATTCTTAAACAAAGAGAGTAACTTAACAATCATATTCAATCTACCCTATAAGATGTATAGACCCTTTAAGAGTCTCAAAATCATTACAAATATCCCAATACTACTACCACATATCATATTTAAATTATTCATGTTGAGTTGAGAAGACATATTTCATATGATTTTCACCTTGAATACCTATCTGCATCACTTTAGTAACTATTTTCTTATGATCATGAGCTTCATGGTGGTTGTTTGGGAGGTCATTAGTCATTGTTGTAACTTGTTTTTGCTCTTCAATGGTGATGGGCTTGTCTAGGATATAAACTCCTATAATGGTTTTAGGGGAAAAATTACATGTCAAATTTAGATATTATATTGGATTATTCGGAAGAATTACAACCTTAGTTTCATCCTTATCACAACTCACTTGGGATGCAACCACTTTTACATGTTTGAACTATTCTTCATAGGTGATTGGTTTATGCTCATTGGAAACCATTTCATGCACAATCAAGACCTTATATTTTTCACTTGGGAATTATTATACTTCAAGACCAAATTCAAACTATTCATGGAGAATTTCTAAGAAAATACCTCCTTGATATTCTTCTATTTTTAACTCAACCAATTCTTATTTACAATAAGAAAGAAAACCAACATTTTCAATCAAAGGATATAGTTCAATATAATTAATTACCTTTTTTAGGATACTTGAGGCATCTTGAAAAGAATATAAATGTATCTCTATTATATCTAGTTACTCCAATTCATGAAGAGGACCTAATAATTATTGTTATTGGTCATCCATGCTCTCCGTGAGCTAACTAACTATATGGGCAAATAATGCAACTATCTTAACTGATCTTTGTTCACTTTCAAGAGTGTTTTATCCTTGAAATTATGTTACCACATGATTAATTTCACCTCTACCTTCCTCTCAAAAGATTGACTTACTCTTTTCTTCACCAAGGTGATTATTGTTTCCTCATGTTCACTTGAAGTGTCTTATTCATAGCCTTCATTTTATTCACTTATAATTGCAACTTGGAATTATTCATTTACCTCACATAGAACATGTTATTATTTAGTAATGTGTTTATAAAACTCACAAACAAGCTTTGGATTTTTTATATCAAAGAGACTAACATTATTCTCCTTTCATTCATCAATCAATCCCTAAACTCTTGATATGATTTGGTATTCAACATTCACAACAAGGACTTCCTACTTCATTTGAATGCTCTCTTGAAATTAATTGCATGACGGGAAGCTTTTAGGTTATTCAAACTTCTCAACAAGGACCTATTTATTTATTTTGATTCCTTCTTGGATAAACTTCTATGATGGAGAATTTTTAGGTCCTTGAGGAGGGATGGGTGAGGCTTGAATAGGCACAAGTTATTCTTTAGCTTCCATATCCAAATATAAGTATTTTTCATCCTTATTTCCCCATGACTCTACCACTTGGTTCTAAATTGGAAACTTTAAATTTGAACTTAGGAACTTACTCTTGATGGTGTGTTACAACTTGAGGGATGGATGAAGGGTTCGTGAAGCTTACAAATTGCTTTGGATTATCCTTAATTTTTTTATTTTGGATGAGTATAGGAGAGGTTTAATGAGAGAGAGTAGTTGAGATTGAGGGACAATTAGTGAGGCTTTCATATAATCAAACCATTTTTGATGGTTTATTCCAAGTTGGAGCAAGTTAGGAACACAAGAGGATTTACTTGGGATTGGAAAGGGTGATTGAAGTTGAAGAGATTGAAATTCTTGCTTCTCCCATATTACTAATATATCCTCCATTTGATTCAAATATATTATTTCCAACCTTTCGTTGGTTAGGACATGCTATTTTCCCTCTTCAAACATTTCCCACTCACTTCATGAAAACCTATTAAGTCCCTTAGATTTTGATTGAGATGAATATGAAAAATTTGATCAAGTTATACACTTCTATCTACCTTTATCATTAGAATTTCATTATTTAACATCTTTATGAGTAGTTGATAATATTTATATTTTTAGATTCAATTTTCCTATCTATACACTCCTCCTTCTACCTTAACTCTTACCGATAGAAATATTCATAGGATTGATATGAAGGTTGACAAGCTTGGTTAGGTTGATGAAGAAGGGAAGGAAGATATTAATCTTGATAAAAAGGCTAATCACATGTATAACTAGGGTCATATGTAGCGTAAGTAAGATAATTATAGGGTTTATATAGATAAAAATAGGTCAATATGGCTCATTAGGCTAATATTAAGGATTGACATGCTGCTGACAATGATCAACATAAGCTTGATATGGCTCACCAACGTGAGTAAAACATAAATCCACTCCAAACTCAACCATGAAACCTCATGATAAAGATAAAATAAAGAGATTGACTACTTAAAAGAATATGTGGGCTAATAAAACTAGATAAATGTGCTCAAATTTTCCATTGGTGCTTATGTCTATTCCTTAAAAGGATGGTACATTCAAGAGAAACACCAAAATCTCTTCAATGGATAATGTATCTTATCTCATTGGGTATTATCATCAAAATTTGCACCCTCAAAGAGGGTTCTCAAGTCTCCTCACTTAATTGATAGCATGGGGACTCTTCAAATATTATGTGTGACATTATAGCTTAAGATAAACTCTAGATAGGGATATCTCCCTTGAATCTATCACCTTAAAACTATCACTAAACTACTACTTATATGGAAAAGGGAGAGAGAAATGAAATAAAAATAAATTAGGGAGGTGATAAACCAATAGAATGATTACTCTATTTTACTAAACATACACTATTTGAGACAAAAAATCTATATATTTCACATAACCTACAACCTTAATAGTATTATTGCATAAGTAATTAATTGAGAGGTATAAAGAGGTATGACAAACACTTAGGATGGTAGCAAGAAATATTGTAAAGATTTAATTGATGTGATTCCACTTCTAAACCCTGCATACATGGGATAACACTATTGGAATCATAATCACTAAGAGGGGGGATGGGATGAATCAATGTCTTAAAACTTTCTTTAAATTCCTCCTTAGAATACATGAACCATCACATTAACATATAGATCAAGCAATACATAAGCAATCAACTATACAAGAATAAAATAAGATTACATAAGACAACACATCATATATGTGGTAAACCCTCAAGGGAAATAAAACTGAATGATCCCTAAAAATTTAATACATTTATAAAAGTCAAAAGATCACAATTTAGTGAAGCACCATCTCTACATGGATCACCAACCCAGCTAGACTTTATCAAGCACCAATTTACAAGGAGGCACCAACTCAACCACCTGATTGCTTTGATAACCTTCATAAAACTTATTTCTCAACCAACTGATGATGAACACCTCTTCATTTATTCACACTCTTATCTCTCTCAAACTACCTTCTAGGCCTTTTTTCTCAATTAAGTCTCTTCAAGATTAATTAGGTCATATGACCTTTATCCTCATATGCAGACAAGTTTTAGATGTTCATTATAGATTATATACACTCCTATAATGGTCTACAATACCTCCTTATACTCACAATGTGTTATCTCATTTGCATACACTCATGTTAGAGGTACAATCATTGAGAGGAGGGGTGAATCAGTGAGCTCAAATATTTTAATTTCAATTGTAGTGCTTTCAAACTATTTAAACAATTAGCATATATCAACTTGATCAAACAACATTAAAAAGAGATTTCATTCATTTAATTCATACACAAGATCAAACACATAACACATAGTTCTTATGGGAAACCCTCATGAGGAATAAAACCCACTCTAAAATCTACAACACAAAAAGACTACTGTCCTATAAAAAAATTTGAAATAAGAGACTGATCAACTCCTTTAGACCAACAAACCTCAATCATGTCTTCTTGACCAAAGTTATTTAATGAAACACTTGTTCCATAAACAACACCTACCCCTAAGATGATCAAATCCTTTAGACCACCTGCATTTAGTAAAACACCTATTTTACAAGGAACAACTACCCCTAAGGAAGACCAACTCCTTTAGACCCTCCTTTGATAAGAACACTTCCACCTTAGGTCTGATGTCTTCAAAACCTAATGATTGTTCTCTAAATATCAATATTCTCACCTTTTAACAATAATTTTGTCACCCAACACATCGTGTTGGCTAAAGCACATCACGTACATGAACCAACATACAAATATCAATTAGGACACATTACATATCCCAACTAACCCTACTCTTCAATTTTGCACACTCAATACATCCTTCATAGCAAAAACTCTATCATATATTCAACAACATGACTAGATAGTCATACACAAAGTCCACACACTGATCTACCTCTTAGATCAACCACTAAGCTCACATAATCTTCACCTTGACTTCATTCACATTCAAATAATAAGAACACTATTTTGATAATTAAACTATGACCAATAGGTCATGTAAATAGTCCTTAAACTAATATTAATATCAACTCATCCATAGGACACTCTACCCCTCCTTTGATCCCCAATTCACATATAGAAGCCTCTCTCAAAAATCTCCCAAGTCTCTCTCAAATAATCTCTTGAGCATACTTATCCATTATACCTCTTCTAGGATTATTAGGTCTAATGACGTATGTGATCACCTTCAACACCTTACTTAGACTAGCATGTATGATCCTCTTCACTCTCTATTAGTACTCACTAACCCGTACCATTTCTTTCAAAGGTTATCTCCTTCGCTTGGCTCCACACATTAACACCCTCATTCAAGTCTTACAAGTCTATAAACCATCACATTTGGTTTCACTATATATAGAGATATTATGAATTCTCAAGTCCACATTATTCCTTATTGGCCATAATACATTACTTCACCCTTAAGGCATCTCACATGGGTCACACTTAAAGACAATCCCCTTTCAAAATATACCTAAGTCACTTTTAGGTCCTATGAAGACCAATTCACCTTTTTGATACATATCCAATCAAACTAAGAACATAAGATCATTTACAAATACATATTTCCACTCTCTATATCCCTTAAGACATCCTCATATGATCATATATAACTTATCTCACCTCTGCATATGCTCAAACAAAAACCTTGTATAGGAACACCATTACCAAACATACAATCAACTTCTTAACCATTGTTCTTACTCAAGATATATTGAGAACACCTCCAAAATCCTTATAGAGAATTTTCATAGAGTCTAAAACACTCCACAAAATCCACTTCACCATGAAACATCAAACCAACATCAAAATAATCTTAAAAATCCTTCTCAGGTCATTTGTAGAGTAAACGTGAACATACATTCAACTTTAAACATTGATATATTTGACTGTACACACTTTCAAATCTTCAAACTAGGTTAATTAGATGTGTCATGGAGTCTTCTTCATCTTTGTTTTTCATATAACCATCAAATTTGACCTATATCAAAAGATATAAACAAAATATAGAGATCTAATTTTTCTATGTATTAAATTCAAATATTTGAAAAACAACGGTCATAGTTATCCTTCAAGCACAATGCTCACATCTCATGTCCTCTTATATTTGGATCAATCTCACACCATTGATCTTTTTCTAACTTTAACATATAGTCCACCAAAGCCAAATATTAAACAATAGTCACTTTGACCTCATCTCATGTAATCTCATAATGTTGACTCAATGTGCTCTATCAATCTCTATAGATCAACCAAGTCTTTAATGATCAATGCTCACCATTCAATCAATCTATAGGAACTCCCACTTATCATTGGATCCTTATCCTTTACCTTTGCTCAATCATTAAACATCATACAATTATCCTCATCTAATTGCTTATTGACTTCTTATAGCAATGTGCACCATTGATTTTTCTCAATCTTTAACTCTTTCATAAATGATTATGGTGACCCTTTCAATATGCTTGGAAGGCCAATTTTTCACCTCAATAACTTCTTCTGCACTTACTTTCATGATCTAAAAATTACACGAAATGATCTCCTTACATATGAGAATCCAACCATATATCAAGAAACTCTTATAACCCTCATGCATATGATATATAATGTCATTAACAAGCCTTTTAAAAATATTTTATTACAAAGCCAACTATGTCAAAACCTACCTAGGAGATCAAATTTTCTCCTGCATAACTTTCATCATGCTTCATCACATGATCTTAAAATTTGCACAAAACATCTATGCTTAAAATTGAACAAACCCATATGATCAATTTATATTTACACCTTCACACATGAAATATATATCACCATCAAAATATTCACTTGTCTCTTCTTTCCACATTGAAAATTTGTCTAAGTATGGAAAAACACACTTCAACTGACTGCTCAGATTTTTTGCCACTGAACCCAAAGTGTCTAGATGAAAAGTATAGACTACCAAAAGAATTACACTTATGAACACAAGATCTTAGAGAATAGATAACATATTATGGACCTCTTGTACATTTTATAATCACCATACTCATCCCTAAACATCTCTAACCATGCCAAAGTAGAAGATCAACCAAGCATCCTTAAAGCACACTAGGAAAAGCACATTGCACACTGTCATTATTACTAGGATATCAAAGCACTTCATCCACTCACCAAGATATCTTCATGAAAATACCATGACATTATTGACATATCTCTAATAGTTTCCCCCTTTGTCATTGATGTTAACAACCATCATATACAGCAATATGTAGCTCACCTTCTCTTTCTTCAAGCACTCCCACGATAGGAACTTTCCATAATAGGAAATTTATACCCCTTCAACACAATGAGAAAGTGGGCACAAACTAATCCTTAGGACCTAAAAATACTATCAAATAGGAAAGGACCATCTTATAAATATGATACAAACTCCCTCTTACCTTGAGCCTACTTCAGCTTGCCTTGACAACATCTTCTTGCTCCATGCCAACACTCTCTTTAATCGAGCACTAAAACCAATGAAAAAAAGACACAAAACCACAAAAATATGATAGAACATATCAAGAAACATCTAAGATGGATTCCCCCTAATAAATTATAGTAATTACACCTTTTGAGCATCTTCAGAGCTCCACACACCATGAAGAATCACCACATATGCTTACTAGCCTTCTCTCTCAAGATACCATAGGGACCACAAAAAAAATTCATGCCACTCACCAAATAGGAAACATGCTCTCAATCAACCTAAAAAATCACCTTGAAACTCAAATACCTTGCTCTTTTGGAGAAACTGAGCAAAAAACACTCTTATTCAAACTAGGCCTGTCTAGCCTCCTTGTAGCCCTATCTAAACCTTGCATAACCCACCATTTTTAGTAAACACATCTTAAAAACCTAAAAATTCATATCTAGATCACTCTCATATGCCCCCTAAATCACACCAATTTACATCACCAATTTCTTCCTTTGCAACATACTTCCTTCACAAACCTACTAGCCAATTAACCCTTCATATTGACAAAGACATGAATAACTTGAGATCCAAAAACCTTCAAACCTCTATGAATCTTGATTTTACCATGCATTTATCCCATTCAACATATTAAGAATCCTCAGACCTCAACTCATAAATTAGACCACTTTTTAAGTAAATCCTAAAATCCAAATTTTTTAAAACAAATAAAGTCAACACAACACCTTCCAGTCAATGTCCACCTATAAAAATTCTTGTACATATATATATAACAATTACACACTTCTATACCAATATTTGAGCTTCCACAACTTTGAGAACCCATATATCCTATAACCCATTTTATCCTTGAGCTTAAACCTAGAACTAAGAAAATCAAAGAGCACTCAAAAATATTTACTTGGCACAAAACATATGTTCAAACCATAAAAATACCTAGAACACATCACAAAGAAATGCACAGATAGTTTTGGGAACCAAAAACTTCTTGATAATGTATCAAACTCATTAGGCCACCTAGAACCACCCATTCTGACCCTATATTATAGCTCCTTCACAAACCTTTGGAGTAAAAAAATGAACTTGTTGCTCCCCCATAACCAAAGACCTTCTCTGATTGACATTATCATTTTTATCACACAAAATTTATTCTCTACACCTTCTTACTTAGATTCAACTACTCAGTCCTCTAATCCTAGAACCTAGCCAATTACAAAGTTCCCCCTAACTTTATACTTCATTAAGAACATACATATTCAATAAGTCTTCAAATAATTTATACCAAAGAATCCAAACCATGATCAACAAGATAACTCATTTTACAAATAAGACAACTAATATTTTTTACAAGCTTCTTTTCTCCAAAAAAATATTTATAGAAAGAATGCACAAACATACATTTTTTTTATACCATCTCATCAAATAATATCTGGCAAACACCAAGCTTCCTCTGATAGACAAATGTCTCCTTGAAGCCTAAATAGAGACTCCCCTTTGATATATTGAGACTAAAAGTCCCAAAACTTAGGAGACTACCATATCTCCATATCTTTCTCTCACTTGTAGTCCTACCTTCTTTAACTAAATCCTTGACTTCATTCTTTTCTTCAGATTTGTCAATAAATGTTATCAATAGAAACTCTCGACTCTTCTTTATTTTTTATCCTTTTTCCACCTTGGGAAACAATCCATCAAGACTCTTGGACTCAACATGGTTATTATTCTTAGTCTTTATTACCTCAAGTCTCCATACCATATTTTATCCCTTCTCATATTTTTCAACCAACTTACCAACTTGACCTTTGAGTTTAGACTGATCTGTAACATATTATTCTAAAGCAACTTTCTTATCAACCTTTGGACTAGTGTTATTATAATTTATAATATTTTATATCCATAAACAAGAATGACATTTCTTATTTATAATGGAAGCTTCACGTCCTTTGAGATATTTTGAGGACATATTACTTCCACTAGGATATAATTTAGTAGAGTGTCCAACCTTATGACAATTAAAACAAATAACATATTTCGTACCTTTTGATATGTTTGAATTGTGATCAATCTTTGGCCAAAAAATCATTCTATCATAGCTTTATGAATATTCATACTTGATTGACTTCATTCTACAGTCCTTAGCTCTATGACCATACTTATTACATGTATAACAATGAACATGAAATAAACTAGCATACCTTGAAGCATTTGGTTGTCTGACAGACTTTATTTCATTACTCTTAACCAGATATGACTTCTTTTGATCTTCTTTAAACTTTCTTATCTTGACAACAAATTACTCATGCTCATTCATCAATGAACCTAGCTTGATTTCCAATTAAATGCTCTCATCCTCTTTAGCTCTTATATTTTAAATTGTAGCCACTAACTAACCTCTGAGAACTTTGATAGTCTTCTTATCACTTTTAGATTCTTTAGCCATGTCATCCTTTATTTTACATGCTTTATCTATAAAAATTCACTTAAGAAAACTGAATTATGATTCAAGACCTTTGATCTATACCTCATCTTGTGATTCCTCTTCTTCTGATCCTTTAGTTCACCAAGTATACTCATGAACTCAAATTCTAGATCAGCTTCTTCCTTGTTGTAACCTTCAATACCATTATGGAAGGCTTCTTTATCCAACATGATGTCCTTTTATTTTAAACACAAACTTGTTTTGGAATCTACTAGCTGAACCTTGAGATGATTGATAACATTCTCATCTTCATTGGCATCTTTCTTCAAAGTACATATATGTTCTTCGAGTTCCTTGATCATAGTCTTCCACTATTTATTTTCGTTCTTCAATTGCTAAGTCATATTTTTACCAACTTAAATTCACATTCAAGCTATTAGGATTCTTCCAAAGGACCCAATCTGATACCAATTATTAGAGGTATAATAACTAGAGGGGGTTAATTAGTGAGCCCATATATTTTAATTTTAATTTCAATTACAATCCTTTCAAACTATTTAAAAAACCAACATATATCAAATTCATCAAGAAACATTAATAAGAGAGCTCATTCATTTAATGCATACACAATATCAAACACATAACACATAGTTCTTGTGGGAAAACCTCATGGGGAATAAAACCCACTCTTAATCCTAAAACATAAATGGACTATTGTCCTATAAGAAATTACAAACAAGAGACTGATCAACTCCTTTAGACCAAAAAACCTTGATCATGTCCTCGTAACCAAAGGCATTTAGTGAAACACCTATTCCACAAGGATCACCTACCCCTAAGATGATCAACTCCTTTAGACCACCTTATTTTAATAAAACACATATTTTCCAAGGAACAACTGCCCCTAAGGAAGACTAACTCCTTTAGACCCTCCTTTGATAAGAACACTTCCACCTTAGGTTTGATGTCTTAAACACCTAATGATGGATCTATAGATATCACTCTTCTTGCCTTTCAAATATAACTCTATAACCTAGCACACCCTATTGGCTAAATAACATTACATACTTGAACCAACATACAAAGATCAATTAGGACACATTACATATCCTAACTAACCCCACTCTTTAATTTTTCACACTCAATACATCCTTCATAGAAACAACTCTATCAAATCTTCAATAACATGACTAGATGGTCATACACAAATTCCACACATAAATCTACCTCTTAGATCAACCACCAAGCTTACACAATATTAACCTTACCTTTACTCACATTCAAATAGCAAGAGCACTACTCTACCAAAAGAATTATGACCAACAGGTCATGCAAACAATCCTTAAACTGATCTTCTCATAAAATCATCTACAGAACTCTCTACCCCTCCTTCACTCTACAATTCACATATGCAATCCTCTTTCAAAACTCTCCCAAGTCTCTCTCAAATAGCCTCTTGAGCATACTCACCCATTCTGCCTCTTCTAGGCTTATTAGGTCCAATGACCTATTTGATCACCTTCAAAACCTTACTCAGACTATCATGTCTAATCCTGTTTACTCTCTATTGATCCTCACTAACATGTACCTTCTCTTTCAAAGGTTATCTCCTTCACTTAGTTCCACACATGCACACCCTCATTTAAGTCTTACAAGTCTATAAACTATCAAATTTGGTTTCACTATATATAGAGATATCATGAATTCTCAAGTCCACATTAATCCTTATCAGCCATAATACATTCCTTCACCATTAAGACATCTCACATGGGTCACAATTTAGCACAATCCCCTTTTAAAATAGACCTAAGTCACTTTTAGGTCATATGGAGACCAATTCACCTTTTTGATACATCTTTGATCAAATTAGGAACACATGACCATTTAAAAATACATAGGTCTACTCCCTATGTTCCCTAAGACATCTTCAAATGATCATAGTGAACTTATCTCACCTCTGTATATGCTCAAACAAAGACCTTATATAGGAATACCATTACCAAACATATAATTAACTTCTTAAGCGTTGTCCATACTCAAGATAGATTGATCACACCTCTAAAATCCTTACAGAGCATCCTCATGGAGTTTACAACACTCCCCAAAATATAATTCACCATGAAACATTAGAAAAACATAAAAAAAATCTCAATAATCCTTCTTAGATCATTTGCAAAATAAACATGAACACATAATAAATTTTGAACATGAATATCTTTGACTTTATACACTTCTAGATATTCAAAATAAGTTTATTAGATTCACCATGAAGTCCTCTTCATCTTTGATTTTTATAACCAATAAATTTGACTTAGATTGAAATATATGGAAAAAATATAGAGCTATGGTTTTTCCCTATGTTAAATTCAAATATTTGAATAGGAACGGTCATAGTTAACCTTCAAACAAAATGCTTGCATCTTGTGTCCTCTCAACTTTGGATCAATCTCACACCGTCAATATTGTCCAAACTTTAATGCATAATTCACTAAAGATAAACTTTAAACAATAGTCACTTTTACCTCATATTGATAAATCTCATAATTTTGAATCAATGCACTACATTGATCTATACGGATCTACCAAGTATTTAACTATTAATGCTCACCATTCGATCAATCTTTATAAATTGCCTCTCATCATTATATCCTTATCTTGTACCTTTATTTAGTCATTAAACATCATGCACCTATACTTATCTCTCTACTTCCTAACGTTTTGGATGAATGTGAACCATTTATCTTTCTCAAAATTTAACTCTTGTAAAAATGACTAGTATGGGGACCCTTTCAATATGCATAGAAGGCCAACTTTATACCTCAATAACTTCTTCTACACTTACTTGCATGATCTAAAAATTAGATAAGATGATATAATTATAGAGGAGAATCCAACCATATAATAATAAAATCTTGTAACCCTCATGTGTGTGAGATATAACATCATTAACAAGCCTTCTCAAAATCTTTTTTCATAGAGCCAACTATGTCAAAACCTACCTGGGAGACCAACTTTGTCCCTGCATAATGTTTTCCATGCTTTAATACATGATCTCAAAGTTTATACAAAATATCTATGCTCAAAAATAAACAAATCCACATGATTATTTTATCTTGACACTTTCACACGTTCAGTATATAACACCTTCAAAATTCTCACTTATTTTTTTGTTGCCACATTACAAAATTGGCTGAGAATGGAAAAACACAGTCAAACTACTTGCTCAAATTTTCTACCACTTGACCCAAAGTGTCTAAATGAAAAATATGGACTACCATATGAATTCCACTTATACACACAAGATATCAAATCATATATAAAATATTAGAGACCTCTTGTGCATGTTTCAACCACCATACACATCCCTAAACATCTCTAACCATGCCAAAGTAGAAGATCAACCAAGCATACTTCAAGCACACTAAGACAAACACATTACAAAATTTGTCATTATTTATAGGATATAAAATCACTTCATCCAATCACTAGGATATATTCATGACAACACCAAGACATCATTGATGAATCTCCAACAACTCATACTCACTCAAATAGGCCTAAAACTGCCTTGTATTTATATAAGCCTCTTTCTCATATCCCTCGTGGTCAAACATAAAAACTTGCACAAATTATTAAAATTTAAATAGGTATTATAACATGTTTAATAAATTTATAAATCATTACAATAGGTCATTCTCAACTTAAAATACCAAAACCTCTTTTAGGCCTTAAGGAGACATAATTTAATTAGGCCTTCATTAGTGCATATTACCCTTTGATCTCCTTAGAAAAATTTCAAACACCATAAATGGTAGGAAAATTTAATATAACACTAAAAATATAATCCCACCAAGCTTATATTGGGTCCATGACACTTTTTATCTCCAACCACCACTTGAAGCACACCATTAGTAATGTTCACAATTAGGCCTATGAACCTATAGAAAGTCTACTAAACAACTGAAGCATGTACACAATTTAGTCACATAACCATGAAAATAAATCACATTGATCAAAAATACATGACCTTAAAAACATCACCATGTGATTTATACTTTAAAACTCAAATCAAAAGGACTCAAAAACTTCTTTGTAAATAGCCCACTTAAAACTAAAAGAACACTCCAAAACCCAATCATGAACAACTTGATCTTAAACACCTAAAATAACACTTTAAAATATAAATTACACTTTAAAAATATAATTTTACATATATATACCAATATAAAATAAAAAAATTATAAGTTATAATGTCAAATATTGGTCTTGTAAACCAATCTTTTGACTTTATCTCACATAGTCTTGCATGAACTAGACAAGCCATTTTGACTTCAATTTTTCAACCACTTTCACTAAATATGAAACCTTATAAAAATCATGGATATGAAAAAAAATTCTCAAAAAATAAAACCATGTGCATTATATACTTTAACTCAAGGCATAGAGCCTCAAAATCATCACTACAACTTGCTTACCTGGCAATTTACCTTAAAGCATAGTCATGAGGACATTGACCTTCAACACCTATATGACTAATTTAAAAGTATTATTATGAAATTATATTATCCTATGATATAATTATACCATTATAATATATAAATATCATATGTTCAAATGACAAATATTGGTCTTGAGGACCAATCTTATGACCTCACTATACACAGACCTTATTGAGTTAGACAAGCCATTTTGGATTCATCATTTTCACCACTATAACTAAATTCCAAGATTTATAAAAAAACATTAATATGAAATAAAAGTAAAAAAAAACATCTCCATGAACTTGGTTTCATAAATTTATCATAATAATACATTACTAATCATCTTCTCACTATTACCTGGGTTTTTCATTATTTCCATCATTAGGCATGTTAATAACTAGTTAACTTGGATGACCAGTTTAGCACACTTTAGGGGTATAAAATGTATATAAACCTTAATTTATATTAAACATGAGTCTAAATATTCATATTCCATCCATTTAATTTTCTTGACCAATGCAAGTTTTGATTTCTACATCAAATTCTTTAGAAACAAGCGTGTAACTCAACATTTTATCTCTCCTCTCTCTAACCAATACCACCTGGAGGTTATTATGGGAGTTTAATACATGATAAAATATTTTTTATAGTAAATTTAGACCATTATGTGGTTATTTTAATAATATATTTCACATTGGGTCTTTGTTATGGTTTTAGAGAGGTTTAACACAATGTTTCTATATGATTTTCGCTTTCACATTCAAAGAGAGAATAAGAAACTAAAAGAAATGGTCTAAGGCTTGTATGTACCTAGATGAAGTCATGCACACCGTAATCTAGATGATCATGAGAACTCCTCTTTGGTTGTGGAGGATGACACCTAAAAAAGGAAGAGACTAAAATATGAAAAGGCATTAGATGAGGAGATGGTGGGCTGCCAAGCAAAAGCTTGATCCCAGAAGTACGAAGACTTCCTTAAGAGATGTCAACCCATTGAATGATAAAAGTAATGTCTGATAAAAATCAAAATGATAAAAGACTGAAGTGATTAAAGACTGAAAAGGAAATGGAAGCAAATACTTACTTGAATGTTGTTGTCGGCTTAGTCACAGTCGCTGGCGTCGATGGTCCTACTGGCATCGGTTGGTCAAGGTCTGCCGACATCAGTTAGTATGCCGACGTCAGTGGGGGCAATGGTCTCTGCGGCTGGTGTCAGTTGGGGCAGTAGTCTTTGGATGAGGTCTGGTCGATTTTTTGGTCTGTGGATGAATTTGTGGATGGGTCTGAGATAGAGTTTGGGCCTTATTAATGCTCTGAGAGTTTGTGCAGAGTCTGGGATAATCGACAGAATGTTAAAAAGGAACAAAGGGGTAGAGGAGGCCTTTCAGCCTCTCTGAGAAGAGTAGGTCTGGAAGGGCTCTGGGTAGGAGAGGTTGAAAATGGGCAATAGGCTAAATGACGGATGAATTAAAAGAAAATACTGAAATGAAAATAGTAGAGATACTTACATCATACCTACTGGAGAATGGAATGAAAAAGACCTATTGCTACTGATGTCCCTATTGTTGATGCAAAAGATTGTTGCAAGGTGGGGCTTCTGATACCTATTGTGATTGCTGGTGTATAACCCTATTGTGTGTACCTGAGAGAGAGAGAGTGAGAGGTTTGACAGAAAGATTGGCCGATTGATTCATTAGATTGTAAGATTCAAGAGTTGAATGAAGAGCAGGGGTGAAGGGCGGATAACGGATGTAGAAAACCATTATGAAATAAATCGACACTGGCAATACCACTGACGTCAGTCGATGATTGACCAACGTCGACGGATGGAAGGCAGGAAAAAGGCTAAACATAGCCTTTCATCTTTTTTCCCAACTGTAAGATTTAAATGGTGGGGTAAGAAATGGTCGAGAGGGGTTAAATGGGTGCGAGGATGAGAAATAGGTCATAAATGGGTCATGGGGAGATGAAGGGAATCCAAAGAAGGGCATCCTAGGGTGGTGAGGTGGCAAGGGAGAGAGAATTATTAAATTAAAATAAGATAATTATTTCAAATTAATAAGACATAGGTTAGGAGTGGTTAAGAGGACCAAGGGGGAGAGAAGGGGAGGACGACCAAGGGAGTAGACATGATTTTGGTGTCTACATTTGCCCCTTTTTGTCTTGTTGGTTGTTCTTGACAAACTACAAGACAAAAATAGGAGTTGATTGCCCCAAGTATGGGATGAGGTTGATTTTGTCTTGTTGGTTGTTCAAGTGAACTACAAGACAAAAACAAGAGGTTTGGTTGCCCTGATTATGGATGAGGTATTCCCCCTCAAAGCAGGAGTCGAGGGAAGGGAACCTAAAATCGGGTGTTGATTTGATAGAAAGTGGATGAAAAATAGTGAGTGTGAACGCTGCAATAGTTATGATTGCGTGCATACCACTTCATGAGATGGTCAGGTCAAAGTGTCACAGGTCAAGGGTTGAGGAGTGCCAAAATTGAAGTAACTGGGCCCCAGCATTTGGTCGTAGCTGATCGGGTTATTCAATCTAAGCTGTAGCTCCAATGGTCATCGTGTTCCAGGTATCCCAGGCTCAAGAAGTGCTCTTAGAAACACGAAAACATCACAAGTAGTGGGGATCAACTGGCTTGCGATCCTATACTTGTGAAGGTCAAAAATAGTCTACGCAAAAGTTTGCTAACCATTCGTGGGGTAGCATACATGCAAAAATAACCAAGGTGAAGTCATCTTGGAAGTGGTCAGGGTCGGAGGAGATAAGCATGATCTCCATGGTCATTGGTCGATGTGGATGGATGGATGAAAGAAAGCGGCCGAGCTAACCTCAGAACACTGAGTGCTACCTACATAGCCCCTGTGGTTAGGGCCTCAGGCTAATGTAGTTCTCCCTAAAGGGGAGGAAGAGGGTAGAAGGTATGGATTGGTCTTGGTCGAGGTCAAGGTCATGGTCAAAGGATTGGTCAAAGGAAAGAATGGTTTATCCATCAAGGAGACGAACAAACGAGGGTGGTCGAGCTAACCTCAGAAGATGTCGTGTCATCTGAGTGCTGCCTACATAGCCCCGGGCTTAGGGCCTCAGACCAATGTAGTTCAGATGAATGGGAAAAATGGTTGATGATTGGTCTTGGTCATGTGTTGAAATGATGAGAAGAAAAATATCTTACAGCCTTTTCCAAATGGTGTATTCTGTAACATTGGTTGAGGCTTTTCATCCCTAGCAATTTTCCACAGTCGTGATGGATGTATGCTAGAAACGAATTGAGGTCTATTTATGCTTCAACAAGTATTGGTTTATGCTTAACATAAATTATGTCAGGTTGATAGTTTCCATGTGTATTGGTGTGCATAGAAACTATGTGAAATAGACTAGGTCATGTCGGTGGTCTGAAAATGTTTTGGTTGGTTTGGTTTGGGTTTGGTTGGATAGATAATGATTTCATTGGATGCGTGACCAAGATGTGTCAAAAGTGAAAGGTGAATTGATCTTTCATTGACAAGGACCAGAATGATGGCATAGGTAAGGGGTTGTTTAGAAACAAAAGACCCGTTTATGCATTGCATCGTTGACCAGTGGTTGTGTTAGAGAAGCAATCGAATCACTTGACGTTAAGTGAGCTCGAAATCCTTTGAGTATGATATGATTGATTATGAGATGGAAGGGGGAACCCTTTTTGGTAGGAACAACTTTTCCCCTTTTATAGGTGACCCTGAGAATGACTATAGACAAGTCCATGACTTTAAAGTTGTCAGTCATTTTTTTTTTGGCAGGCTGATCGATGCGAGAAGCCTGCGAGGGGATGTTGTCTTGCTTTGTGGTCATGTTGTGAAGCTGATTGATGTGGGAAGCTTCAGAGATAGTGCTGTGTATGTAGCAAAATTTAGGAATAGCCATCCTTCGAGGGAGTGGTCTATATTCTACTTTTTATGTTTTTGATGTGACTTTGGCCTAGTTGTCCTTCAAGGGAGTAGTCTAGTAAATATAGCAATGATGATGCAGCTATCCTTCAAGGGAGCAGTCTACATTTATAGTTTTATGACCTTGGAATATGCATCCCATTTTTATAGTTTTTTTGACAAGACTTTTGGTCATGGACTTGACTATAGAGGTTTAGAGGGTTTCCCTTTTATTAGGACAAAGCATTCATGCTTTCCAAAAGGGTTGACTAATGTTTGCAGGGTTGAGGGTTGAAAAGGGATAGGAATGATAATGACGGGGAGTGCTCAAGGGATTGAGCTCAAGTTAAACGTCAAGTGAATGATTACTTGACTAACAGTGGAATGGTTGAAGATGCAAGGCATAAAGGGGCTCAAGTTCTGACAAAGTCCTGACCCATGATTGTGTTATGATGCAAGGTTCAAGTCAATTGGGAGCAAACTTGCCCCATTTGCTTCATTCCAAATTAGTCACATGTTGATTGATGTTGAAGGATTTGGTCAATGTTTGGTTGAAGTTTGGGGTCGATGCTGAAGAAGTTGGTTGATATTTGATCAAGGTTTGATTGAGGTCGGTGTGAATGTTTGGTCGAAGATAGGTTGAATGTTTGGTCGAGGTTGGGTCGATGCTTGGTTGAGGCCTAGTCAAGGTTTAGGATTAAAAGAGTGATTGATATTCGGTCGAGACTGGGTTGAAAGGTTGGTCGAGGCTTGGATGAAAGTTGAATTCCCCCAGTGGCTAGGGAGAATGTTTGATAGATTGGTCAAGGTCAGTTGAGGCTTGGTGGTTAAATTAACTGTGTTGATGTCGAATGAGGGGGTTAAAGGTGGCAAAGGGACCACAGTTTGGCATGGAAATCCTGATTTAGGTGATGAGGTTTGAGAAGCATGGGTCGGTGTTGATGATTTGTCGAAGGGGTGGTCAAGAGGATCCTTGATGAGAAGGGTATCCTTTTTTTGGTGTTGATGAATGACTACTTTAAGAGTGCAACAACACTCAGTGTCATGTCCCATAGTATGGTGATAATGACAGAATTTAGAGTTGTCAAACCAAGATGGTCTTGATCTGAGAGTTGATGAGTGGGGCAGTGTTGAAGGGTTGCTGACAATGTGGTCAAGAAGAAGGGTGTCTTTCTCCAAGCATTGATGAATGACAACCTTGAGGGCACAACAATGCTCAGTGTCATGCCCAGGCGTGTGATGATATGCACAAATCTGAGTGTCGTCGAACTAGGGCAGTTTTGGTCTGAGGGATTGATATGGTTTAAGAGGTGGGAGATTGATGCGAGAAGACTGCAACAATTGCCGTAACAGTAGGGCATAAGAGCCTGCTAATGGGTCTGCGTGTCTTGTTGTAGTGGGGGTTGATGACTTTGGTTTGAGAGGTGCAAGAGGCGTTGGTCGTACCATCATTTTCATGGGTGGTGTAACCACACGTGGAGATGTCACTTTGGTGGTGATAGGTGTTAGATGTTTTGGAGGAAATATATGTCTGATGGGTTGAGAGAGAAATGGAGGTGACTTGCCTCTGTGAGGTATGGGAGTAGGAAGCACCCCTATTAAAGTAGACGGATGTGGGCCCAAAATTGAAGGTAATGATGAAGGTGTGGGAGGAATCCTCCAGTGTGGTTTAGTGGCCTTCTTTGGTTTGGGTTGAGGGCCACCATTGTATGAGGCGAGGTTAGATACGGGTTCGGGTTCAAATGTGGACGGAGGCGAGTGAGATGTAGCAATTTCAGGCAAAAGACAAGAGGAAACTGTGACTGGGTCTTCCTCGATTGAAATGGGTGAAGAGACTGGTTCTTATCTTGGTGGAGAAGAAATAGGAGAGTGTGGCTCTACATTTGGATAGAGCATAGGAATGGTCATGGTCTCGATGTGTGGTCTAGGTGTGGGGAATGTATGATCCCCCATTGATGACAAAAAGGATGAGGGTGAGGCAGCTGGTGTGGGTGCCATCAAAGCATCCTCCAATATGAGAAAGGTCGATGGAGGACTAATAGGAGAAGAAAGTTCTTCATCCTGTGGAGGAGGAATAAGGGAAGAAGGGTCTTCCACCTGTGAAAGAGGTTGGTCAGGGACAAGAGAAAAGATAGTGTCGATCGTGCGTATATTATGGTCTTGAGGGTCATTGGTCATGGTCTGGACATTGTTTTGAGTAGGTGGGTGATTAGGAAAGGGTTGTTTGAATATGTCAAGGTTTTGATTGGGCAGTGCATTTGGGTTGTCCAAGATGAGATCCCCCTTGTCTAGCATGTCCTGGATGATGTTTTTGATGGTTTGACAGTTGTCCGTGTCATGGCCTTTGACACGGTGATAGTTTCAAAAGTCATTCTCCCTGTACCATGCAGGGATAGGTGTTGAGGGGTTGAATTGAAGTGGTTGGATTGAAGGGAGATTGAGGACCCC
Organism: Torreya grandis; assembly: GCA_037957365.1. Lineage (NCBI taxonomy): Eukaryota > Viridiplantae > Streptophyta > Pinopsida > Cupressales > Taxaceae > Torreya > Torreya grandis. Next base: position 347,967 of record JARHVA010008131.1, read on the forward strand.
TTGCTTGATAAGTTTATCCAAGACAGAGGCATATGACTCTCCAAATGGAGTGTATTGACGTTGTATGGATCGTTGTTGGAAGTGTTTATTGATGTAGTCTGATGTTGAAAATTGAGGTCAGTTGGTTATTGTTGAAGATGATGGTCTAAAGATGATAGTGTTTGCCGACCCCTTAGACTAGAAGTGGGCAGAAGACGGTTTGGACGAAGAAGGGTCATTAGATTTTGCATTGTCATTACGCAATTTGACCTTATTTTTGTCGATGGCACAGAGTTCAAGCTTTCTTGCCATGGCAAAAGCTTTGTCGAAAGTGTGGAATGTTTGAATCCACAAGGTAGAAGAGATGTGCCTATCACATGCTCGAGAAAAGAGCCCAATGAGCTCAGGTTGAGGTAAGGAGAAGGAGAGCTGGTTGATCAAGCCTCTCCAACGGGTGACAAAATTGACTATTGATTCGTCATCAAATTGCCTGATGGAATAGAGGTCTGTGATTGAGACTTGTTTGGTGATGTTGATAGAAAAATGGTCAAGAAATAATTGGGCGAGTTGAGTGAATGAAAAGATAGAATGTCTAGTAAGAGAGCTATACCAGTCAAGGGTGGGGCAAGAAAGTGACATGGGGAACGTGCATAGAAGTAACGCATCATCATGGGCTATAAGATAACAAGCATGTCTGAACGCTCGAAGATGTTGTTGTGGGTCCTCCTTACTCTGAAAGCGAGTAAATTTAGGGAGTTCCCACTGGTTGGGATAAGGTCAGATGGGCACAGAAGGATGGATGGGTTCATTGCAAATTTGCTCATATGAGAGGGCATTGCGTGAACCAAAAATAGAGGTCTCGAGACTGGACATTTTGTCCTTCAGCATTTTGATTATGTCAGCTGACAGATTGGCAGGTGGGGCACCCCCTAGGTTATAGGGTACCTAAAAGGTGGTCAAAGGGGTGTATGACGTACTTGGTTGGGCTTGTGTAGGTGCAACATAAGGGTAGTGCATCATAGGGATAGATGTCATGGTCAAAGGGGCTTGTGCCATGAAGTTAGAGGACACAAGTTGACTAGATACTACCATAGGTGGTTGAGTGGCGACACTGGTAAAAGGATAGGTTGTCACTCCCTGTTGTGATTGCTGGTGTAGAACCCTGTTGTGTGTACCTGAGAGAGAGAGTGAGAGGTCTGATAGAAAGATTGGCTGATTGATTGGTCAGATTGCAAGATTCAAGAGTTGGATGAAGAACAGGGGTGAAGGGTAGATAATGGATGTAGAAAACCGTTATGAAAGAAACTGACACTGGCAATACCGCCAATGTCGATCGATGGTTGATCGATGTCAGCAGATGGAAGGCAAGAAAAAGGCTAAACATAGCCTTTCATCCATTTTCCCAACTGCCGGGTTTAAATGGCAGGGTAAGAAACGGTCGAGAGGGGTTAAATGGGTGCGAGGATGAGGAATAGGTCATAAATGGGTCATGGGGGGATGAAGGGAATCCAAAGAAGGGCATCCTAGGGTGGTGCGGTGGCAAGGGAGAGAGAATTATTAACTTAAAATAAGATAATTATTTCAAATTAATAAGACATAGGTTAGGAGTGGTTAAGAGGACCAAGGGGGAGAGAAGGGGAGGACGACCAAGGGAGTAGACACGATTTCGGTGTCTACACACAAGTTTTGGTGTTAGTGATTATTCATAAAGGATTTCCACTTAAATCCAAAACCAATTATTTTAATTATTATATATAACCCTTCCCAACATATCCTTAAAATATTAGGTACCAATTAATAGGTTAATCATTCCAAAAAACACCTAAAAGTCCTTTTTGGGTTTGTATGCCTTCACCCTGTGTACTCGAGAGACCTCAAAACCACTTTTCATGCCTTATCTTGAAAACCATGACCTAAAGATTTGTGAAAATGATTGAAAAAACATAGAACACCTTTTTACATGCTCAAATATGAAAAAAAATCTTTAAAATTAATATTTACCCCTCATTAGGCCACACTCTCTCTCTTTTCTCTCTAGACCTTAAACTCTCTCTCTCTTTGCTCTCTAGACCTTAACCTACATCTCACATTAGGCCTTCAAACTAAACTCCATGCCTCATTCCATTAACTCTCCACCACACTCACATACGAAATAAACATTTATCATGATTAAATAGTGACATAAATCTACCTCACATTCATGTTTAATAAACCTCATAAAACCTCTCATGTTATTTTACATCCATCTTACCAAGTCACCATGCTCATACCTTCTCATAAGGACTTTACATTTTATGACTAGTGCCATGTTTAGGCTTCTCAAGACACCTTGTTCTAAAAAATTATTACTCAAACATAATTACCTAAATGATATCAAACAATAACACTCTTTAGAATAAAAATTAATTTCAAACCACTAAAATAATCTCTTTCTAATCAAAATTCTCTCATTTCCTCAAGTAGACTAGAGCCTCATGCTCATGCTTCAATGCTCACTTGACCATCATACCTCTTTATGAAAACATTAACAACTTAAATATGACCTAAAAATTGACATAAAATTTGATATCAACCAACATAAGAGACTTTATGTTTCCTTTAAAATATCTCTTTATTTAAAATTCTCTCTTGTCACATGGTTTCCTTGTCACATTAATGACATCAACCTTGATATCAATGATAACATTTCTAAACAAACTCCCCCTTTGTCATTGATGGAAAAAAGTTCTTCAATTTGATCACTCTCATCTCTCCCATTCTGATCAATCTTACTTCTTTAAATTTCTCCTCCTTTGACATTAATGGTAAAGGGTCATACATAATGTAACTTCTAGAACCACTCATTCTCTCTTTTTGGCAACTACTCTCAGAAATGCGTATATTCTTGTCAACAACCACACTTGGAGCTTATGAGCAACCTAGATATCTCCACCTCAAACCAAGCATCCATAATTCTTATAATAACTAAAGAGTGTCTCCATTAATCCTAATGGAGTCAGCCCTTTCCATAAGGCACTAAAATAACACAAACTTAAGACATTTCTATATCTTCATACTCTCACAAGATTGAATATCCTTCAGGATATTTTTAGGCTTGATTATTATCTTTGGCTTGACCTCTTCATCATTCATGTGGTCAATAATCTAAGATGATAATGAACATTCCTAACTTGAATTCACATCTGAAGTATGCTCTACATAGCAAATAGTCCACTTGGGCTTGTAGACTGATCATGACTAGCCTTTACTATCTTTGGTTTCCACACATTCATTTGCCTTCTCTCTTACACTCTAGGGTATTCAAACCTCTTATTTTTACTTGATGGCCTTATAACCCTATTAGTATATAATCTTCTAATGTGTCCCATATTATGACAACTATAATAAACAACCTCATTCATACCCCTTGACTAATGATTCCTTTCATAATCCCATGTATATTCATTTTTAGTGGATCTTCTACACTCTTTTGCTGTATGACCAAATTGATTGCATGAAAAATAGTAGCCATTGAATTAATTATCATGCCTCATAGCATTAGGATATTTTATTGGTATTTTTATGTTGACTTTATTATCTTCATTAGCCTTCTCCTTCACTTGAGCTTTCCCCTTTTGGTTTGCTTTGAAATCAAGACTTATCTTATCTCTTTCAAATTTTTGACTACTCAAGATGTTATCTAGATCATTAGTTCCATTTTTAAAATTCATAAATGTCTTCAAATTTCTAGATGCTTGATATAACTCAACTTCAAGGATTCCATTTCAGTTTCATACCTAGTGCATTATTCCTCTTTAACTTTTAAACTAGCAGTGACTATCTCCATATGTGCTTCAATCTGATTGATTAAACCATCATACTCCTTAGATGTGTTACTCATTATCTCTTTAAAAAAACTAATTTTATATTCATATTACTTAAATAATGATTTAAGTTTATGATTCTTCCTTCTTTGGAACTTTAAATCCTCTAGAGCACTCACTAATTCTACCTCAAGGTTTACCTCAACCTTTTCCTCATTTGATTCTTCATCATCCACAAGGCCTATCCTTTTTGAGAAACCCTCATCATCTATTTTGATATACATTAATAAGGTTTCATTATTTCCATGTTCATGTTCATTATTGTCATCATCACTACCATATGTACTTGTGTTACTTACATCAAATGAGTCATTGTCTTGTTTGGTATAGAATCTCCTCTTGTTCTTGAATGACCCTTTCTTACCTTCATACTTCATTAAATATTTCTTGTTTTTATTAGGCTTATAGAATATGTTCATCATGTTTAGTCTTATCCATGTTAGGAAACTTATATGTAAAGTGACCAATCTTACCATAGTTGAAACATTTGAAAGGCAACTTACCCTTGTAATTACTAGATCCAAACCTCAATTTCTTAGAAAACATGTCTATCAATTCATCATCATCATCATCTAAACATACCTCATCATTGACCTTATTGAATTTTGAATTCTCATATTTGAAATTTGCTTCCTTCTTGAGAGGTCTTCCTTCATTTGTTCTCATCTCATAGGCAGTCAAGATGCCATAAAGCTCATCCATCTCCAACTTATCCAAATCTTGCATCTCTTCTACTATAGACACCTTAGAATAAAAATTAGAAGTTATTGATATGAATACATTTTGAAAAACTATATACTCTTTCATTTTTTTTCCTAATCCTCTAATGACATTGATAACTTATCAACCTTCAACTTATATGATATATTGGTTTCATCTTCAGAATTTCAAACTGTCTCTAGTGGTTATATAACTTGGCCATATTTACCTTAGTATATCCTTCATATATAGTCTTAAATTTACCTAATGTCACCTTGGCTGACTCATAGTGCATCACCTTCACAAACTCTGTCTCTGATAGGCCACATTGAATGGCATTCATTGCCTTGGAATTACTCTCACTTTCTTTCTTGTTTATTATATCAATTGGTGTTGTAGGAGGTGAAGTGCATCTATCCAAAAATAAATACCATATGTCATCACCCATTGAAATTATATATATCCTCATTATTATTCTCCAAAAATAATAATTATTACCATTGAAGAATGAAGCCTTACTAGTAGAGAAACCACCTTGAGCTTACTGACTAGCCATCCTTGTTTCTAAGATCTCCTTTAGGATATTAGGCCTCTTTTAAATGACATTATTTGACACAAATTTTGGAATAAAAATAACTGATATTTGGGGTGAATTAGTTTCTTAAAACTTTCTTCCAATTCCTCTTTAGTATACATCAATCATCACATCAACGTATAGATCAAACAATGCATAAGTAATCAACTATATAAGCATGAAATGATATTACACAAAATAACAAAACATATATGTTGGAAACCATGAAAATGAATAAAACCCAATGATCCATGAAAATTTACTAAAATCATATAATTTAAAATATCATAATTTAGTGAAGCACCAATTCTATGGAGCACCAACCCCAACTAGCTAAGCACCAACCCAGCTAGACTTTAATAAGCACCAAATTTCAAGGAGACACCAACCCCATAGATGAATTAGTATAAACTAAAACACATGATTTATTTTATCACATTTATAATATATTATTTCTCAACCAATTGATTATGACCACCTCTTTATCTCTTCACACTCTTATCCCTCTCAAACGACCTTCTAGGCATTTTTGCTCAATTAGGTCTCTTCAAGACTGATTAGCTTATATGACCTTGATATTCATATCAAAACACAATTTTATATATTAATTAAATATTATATACACTAATATAATGGTATATAATACCTAATTCTACTCACAATGTGTTATCTCATTCACATACACTCATACTCACTCAAATAGGCCTAAAACTGCCTTGTAGTTATACAAGCCTCATGCTCATATCCATCTTGGTTAGCCTTATAAACTTGCACACTTGGATTACCATTTAAATATGTATTATAACACATTTTGGATATGTATCAATAATTATAATAGGTTGTTTCTCAATTTAAAAAAACAAAACCTCTTTTAGGCCTTAAGGAGACCTAATTCAATTAGGCCTTCATTAATGCATGTTACCCTTTGATCTACTTAGAACACTCTAAAAATAAATAAACAATAGAAAAATTTAATATAAAACTGAAAATATACTCTAAATAATATCATATTAGGTCCATTAAACTTTTTATCTCCAACAACTACTTTAAGCACATTGTTAGTATTGTTCACAATTAGGCCTATAATCCTATAGAAAGTCTGCCAAACAAAACTAAAGCATGTAAAAAATTTAGTCACATAACCATAAAAATAAATCACATGGATAAAAAATTAATTATCTTAAAAACATAACCATGTGATTTATACTTCACAACTCAAGTCAAAAGGACTCACACTTCTCTGCAAATAGCCCACTTAGAATTGCAAAACACTCCAAAACCCATCATGAACAACTTGATATTCAACACCTGAAAGAACACTTAACATAACCAATTAAAATTTAAAAATATAATTTTAAATATAGAAAAAACTCTCAAATACAAAAATTACAATGTCTAATTTCAAATATTATTCTTGTAGACCAATCTTTTGACCTTATCCCACATAGTCTTGCATGAACCAGACAAGCCATTTTGACTTCAAATTTTCAACCACTTTCACTGAATATAAAACCTTATAAAAATAATGTATAAGACATAAAATTATTGAAAAACAAAACCATGTGCATTATATACTTAAAATAATGGCATATATCCTCAAACTCATCAATGTACCTTGCTTACCCAGAACTACTAGTTTACCTTAAAGCATAGTCATGATGACATTAATCTTCAACCCCTGTATGACCACTTTCAAAAAATATTATGAAATTATATGATACTATGAGATTATTATACCATTATTATATAGAAATATAATATTTTTAAATTATAAATATTGGTCTTTAAGACCAATCTTATGACCTCACTATACACAGACCTTACTAGGTCAAACAAGCTATTTTCAATTCATCATTTTCACCACTATAACTGACTTCCAATATTTATACCAAACATTAATAGTAAATAATATTAAAAAATAAAATCTCCACATAATTTTTTAATCACTCTATCATGATAACACATTCTTAATCATCTTCTCACTGTTGCTTGGGTTTTTCACTATTTCCATCATTAAGCATGTTAGTGACTAGTTAACCTAGATGACCAGTTTAGCACATTTAAGGGATATAACCTATATATAAAATTTTATAAACATGAAATATGAGTCTAAATATTTATCTTACATCCATTTTAGTTTCTTGACCAATGTAACTTTTGACTTCTATAGTAAATTCTTCAGAAATAAGCCTATAACTCAACATTTTCTCTCTCCTCTCTCTAACTAATACCACCTAAAGGTACCTAGGAAAGTTTAATACATGTTAAAATAGTTTTTAAAGTTATTTAAGATGATTATGGGCTGTTTTTAATAATATATTTCACATCAGGTCCTTGTTAGGGTTTTAGAGAGGTTTAACATAGGTTTTGGTGTTAACAATTGTTCATAAAGGATTACCCCTTAAATCTAAAACCAATGCCTATAGTTCTTAACCAGGACCCTTACCCATATCTCCTTAATATATTAGGTATAAATTCATAGGCTTCATGTGCCAATAAACACCTGAAATTCCTTCTCAGGTTTGCATCCTTCATTCTTTGTACTTAAAAGACCTCAAAACCACTTTTCATGCCTTTTATTACAAATCATGACCTCAAAATTTGTGAAAATGCTTGAAAATTTTTATCATACCTATGTCTATTATCACATATGAAAAATTTTCTTGAAAATTTATCCTAACCCCTCATTAGGCCACACTTTCTCTCTTTGCTCTCTAGATCTTTACCTGCAACTCACATTAGGCCTTTAAATTGGCCTTCATGCCTCTTTCCATTCACTCTCCACCACACTCACATACTCAAGAAAACTATCTCATGATTAAATATTTTCATACATCCTTCATATTCCTTGAAAATAGATCATGATGCCTTGTTAGTCTAGGTAGGGTCTAGAAGTGGTCTAGTTATAGACTTGATCTATAGGTCTTGCCCCTATAGGCTCACCCTTAAACTCTTATGAGTGATCCAATGCATCACATAAATTTTTTAAAAACCTAAAAAACCCTATCATTCCTTTGTGTATCCATCTTACCAAGTCACCATACTCATACCTTTTCATAATGACTTTACATGCCATGACTAGTACCATGTCTAGGCTTTTCAAGACACCTTGTTCTCAAAAAATAGTACTCAAACATGCTTCCTCAATGATATAAAACAATAAAACCATTTATATATTACTCTCACACCACTATAATAATCTCTTTTTTTTTTATCAACATTCTCTCATATCCTCAAGCATACCTAGAGCCTCATGCTTGTGGTTCAATGCTCACTTGATCATCATACCTCTTTGTGACAACACTGAAAACTTCAAGCTGACCTAAACGTTGACATCAACTTTTATATCAACTAATATAAAAGACATTAGGTTTCCTTCAAATTATCTCTTTCCTATAAATTCTCTCTTGCCTTCAAATTCTCTCTTGTCACATGGCTTATTTTTCACATCAATGACATCAACCTTGACATCAGTGACAACACTTCTCAACAAACACTAATAATGACCTAAAACAACTATCTATTCTACATAAGGGTGAGTAAATATGGATAAAATACTAGGAAATCTAACTATTCACTATACATGATCAACAACTTTATGAATTCACACATGATACAATGTGTAAGTAGGTAAAATCAACTTATTCTATTTTTTCAAGAGGTATTAAAGTACAAATTGGTTAAGGTTTCACCATAACTAGAAGAGGCTTCTTTAAAATGCCATTTAAGGCTTGTCTTATAGAAATAAGAAAGAGAGAGAGAATGTGGGCATATAAAGAGTTCATTATGAGACTCTCATCATCAAATTAGTTACAAGGAAGAAGGAAATTGACACCAAGTTTAACAAGAGTGTGTTATCAACTTTCCTCTTAGGCTTCTAGCCCAAGTGTTGATGAGACTCTTCATGAAGAGTGGCATATAAAACTATCTTAGTAAATATGGGCTTATTAGATATAACACCCTCTATATGTAGTTACACCTTTTCATCTTTGAGGGTAGTTAAAAGTCTTCCATTTTACACTTACCACACTTTAGGACCCTCTACTCCAACCTTAACCTATTTTAATGTTTCTCCTTCATTATAGATTTGAACATGAACTTTAAACCCATCTTATCCGACACTCTTTGGTATTGGGATTTGATCACTCAAGAAAGGTCTAGTTTTGTGTCTTAGATACCGATATCATGGTTTCCTACTTAATATAAGTACCACATCAAGTTATTCAACCTTGGTTAAGCCTTAGAGATCACCTTGTAGCTATAGTACTCACCTTTTCTTGTCAAGAAATAATGCAAAGAACTATTATATCATAGAAAATTTGAGTAGTCTCAAGAGTCAAGAATGGTCTTATCTTGATCCATATTTTCCAAATCCTACATAGATTCCATTAGGTTCTCTTCAAGATGCTTTGATAATATTTTGAGTCTCAAGACCTTGAAATATGTCTTCACCTTATCTTCCTGATGACACCTTGGTTATATTCCTTTATTGAGACCTAGTTGACTACTTCTAGCCTATACCATTACTATGGAATATCCTCAAATGAATTGAGAAATATCATAACATCCATGTGTTGGATCAATAATCCTTTGTCTATTATTAGGAAGACCTATTGACCTCAAAACCGATAAAAATGACTCAAAAAGGGATTTTTAGGCCACTTTTCCATATAACTTTAGCTCACATGTGCCAGTACTTTATGTAGTTAGATGCATAGGAGGATAACATATGTCATAAAATTGGTTTATAGGCAATTTGAATCCATTTTTGGTGTTTATAGAGATGATCTCTTCTATCATATTCATAGAGAGGCTTTAGCAGGGTTTTAGGTGGTTAGTACTATTAAGGATTATTCATAGAGAAAAGATCCTTTTAAAACATATTACACTAGGATTGAGTAGGGAGGGCCTAGTAACATTTCCAATAGTCATTACATCCCATGAAAATTATACTCCAAGTATTAATGTGAATAAATTAGGCCTCTCAGATAAAATAGTCTTGTAAGAGAGATCAAGGAGGCTAACATGATATGAAGGGTTATGAAAATGTTTGTTTTTCATTGTGAGTACATTAGATGGGTCTATACCACTTATCTATACGTGAACAAGTGGTATCCTAAAGGGATTGACCTTTTCAAGCCATTGAATCTTGACTTAGGCTTTGATAATGTTAAGTGTGGAGCCCTCTGGGGTTATCACACGACCATATGAATAAATTTTAGGGGCCTAAAGAGCTCCAAGGATGTGGGAGGCATAATTTTCATGTTCTCCACATGTGAGTGGAATATTCCTTGTATTCCTAATTTGTATGTATTTCATACTTGATGGAATTATTTGTTATATGCATTTTCCCATGTTGACTTCCTTGTTTTGAGGAAGCTATTTGATTTTTGGAAAAGGGAACTCCTTCCTTTTTGAGTGGAGTTGGTTGAAATCACATGTTTTTTGGGAAAATGTGCCCTTAAAATGTGGAGAGATGAATTCTTCCTTGAGACAGGTTTTGGATAAGCTTGATGAGGTGGAGGAGGGTTGTCACATGTTAGATAATTCTTATCTTGGATAAGCATTGCACATTTACTCCTCTTTTTGTGGATTTTATCCATTTTAATAGAAATAAAAGGTGTGGTGTGGCCTTTAGAGGTTGATGTTTTGTTTTTAGGTGTGAATTTGAGGATCAGAGTCAAAGTGCAAGTGTTTTTTAAAGTACAAGTGTTCATTGGAGGGTGTGGTTTAGCAACTTGTGAGATACAACATTGTGCAGGTGCAGGTGAAAGTGCAAGTTATTATGCAACACTTTCTACAAGATATTTTTTCTATCTCTATGATATTTCATTCTAATCTTGTTTTAGATTACCAATTTATTTGAAACCTTTCATTGGTGGATTTATCCCACATTGGGTGAACCTCATTAGATCTATGTTATCTATTTTTTTATCTTGCTCTCATTTATGCTTTCATATTAATGGTGAATTAAGGAATGTTTTTGTGATGCATGTTATTACATAGAGTTAGATCTAGTTTATGGTAATAGTAGATATATATTTAAGTGTTTTATTCCTAATAACTAGTATTAGAGCCATTGGCTTATGTGTTTTGTTGAAGTGGTAAATCATAGTAAGGCTATTAGCTTGAGTGGAAGCTATGGGAGAAGAGATCAGATTTAGAGTGGAGAAGTTTGATGGTAAGAATTTTGTTTGGTGGAAAATTTAGATGGAGGATTACCTATATCAAAAGGAGCTACATCTCCCATTAGAGAGGAAATTAGAATAACTTGTAAGTATGAGTGATGCGGATTGGTCATTACTTGATAGGAAGGCATTAGGATCCATTTAGTTATGACTTACATCCTCTATTGCATTTAATATTTTTGATTAAAAAACAACAAATATCTCATGGATAAACTTGGAAATTTGTATGAGAAACCTTCAACTTCTAATAAAAAATTTCTTATGAAAAGATTGTTTAACATAAAAATGTCTGAGAATGGTTCAATAACTAATCATCTAAATGATTTTAATACAGTTGTAAGTATGATCACTTTAGTTGGAATCAAGTTTGATGATGAAGTTAGAGCTTTGCTAATATTATGTTTTTTACCTAATAGTTAGGATAGTTTGGTTATGGTTATGAGTAATTCAGTTCCTACCAAGGGAAGCTTAAATTTTGAGGATGTTGTAGGTGTGATCCTTAGGGAGGAGATGTGAAGGAAAATCAGTGGTGGATCATCTTTAGGCAATGATTTATCCATTGATACTAGAGGGATGTAAAAATACAAGAGCAAAAGAAATTGAGGAAATTCAAAAGGTAGGTCTAAATCTAGATCTAGATCCAATATGATATGCCGACATTCTAGGAAGAGTAGACACTCAAAGAAGGATTGTTGGTCACTTCAGGACAAGAATGGCAATAAGGAGGAAATTAATGAGGTAAATGTGACATCAGGTAAATCATGTCAAGATGCCTTAATTCTTTTTATGGATATTTTTTTTGAGTCTTGGGCATTAGATTAAGGGCCTTCTTTTCATGCCACCCCACATAAGCATTATTTTTTTAATTATGTTCAAGAGAATCTAGGACATGTATATCTTGGTGATGATGAACCGTATGAGATAGTAGGGAAAAGTTTTGTTCAATTTAAGATGTAGAATGGGAACACATGTATCCTTAAGTATGTTATACACATGCTTATATTGAGATAGAATTTGGTTTTAGTGGGGCAATTAGGTAGTGAGGGATGTTCAATATTATTTACTATAGATTCTTGGAAAGTTACCAAAGGTGATCTTGTGATTTTAAGAGGTAAGAAATTTGGTACTTTGTCTTTAACTAGTAGTGTTGATTCTCATAATTTAGTTGCTATAGATGGATATGAAACTATGTGGAACTATAGGCTCAATAATATGAGCCACAAGGGCATGCATATCTTAAAAGATAAGTTGCCTAGATTAAAATATCTAGATCTAGACTTTTGTGAGAATTGTGTGTATAAGAAATAGAAGTAGGTTAATTTCTTGAAGGTTGGACCAAAAAAAAAATATCACAAGTTAGATTTGGTACACTACGATGTATGGGGATGTTTCTATTCAAAATTTTGCTTTTCCAGATTTAAGAGAAAGAAGAAACTAATGAAGTAATGGACAAGGCTTGTGAAGTACCTGGACATAAGACTGCGCACCATAAATCCAGACGTTCGTGGGCACTCCTCTTTGGCTGTGGAGGAATGACACCTGCAAAGAAGAAAGAAACTTGGACAAAAAGGTGTTAGATAGACAGATGGTGGGTTGCTAGGCAAAAGCCTATTCCCAGAAGTATGAGAACTTCCTTAAGGGAGGTCAACCCACTGTTTTGATAAAGATAAGTCTGATAAAAAGACAGAATGCTAAAAAAGATAGAAATAAATAGCAAAACTGAAAGAGAAAAAGGGAGCAAATGCTTACCTGGAAGAAGCTGTCAAACTGGTCACAGTCGCCGGCGTCGGTGGTTCTACCAGCGTCGGTTGTCGGGTCTGCCGACGTCAGTTAGTCTGCCGACGTCGGTGGGGGTAATGACCGATGTCGGTCGGGGTAATGGCCTGTAGTCGGGTCTGGTCAGGTTATGGTCTGTAGATGGTCCAGGTTTGTTGTGAGGTCTGGTCTGTGGACGTGTCTGTGGACGGGTCTGAGTCTGATTTGAGGCAGTCAGGGGGTCTGAGCAGGGGAGTCAAATGGACAGAGAAGGACAGAGGAGGACAATCAAAGAGATGGGAATACGGGTCTGTGTGATTTGGTTAACAGTCTGGGTTGGGGGAGAAGGAGAGCTGAATCTAGTTTAGAAATAACTAGGAAGCATAAAGAAACAAAACAGAATACAACATACCTGTACCTGCTGAAGAAAGTGTTGGTCCTGTTACTGGTGATGCCGGATGTGAAGCCTGTTGCTGATGAAGATTCCCTGTTGATCACCTGCAGAAGATTGCCGTGTTCCTGAGGGAGAGAGGTCAGATAAAGGACTGGTACAAGGGTCTGATACGAAGGATTAAAGAGTCGGGACGCGAGAGTTATAAACGCGGAGAAGGGGTGAAAAGCCAAAACCGAACCAGAGGAGGAAAGAATGGTGAAGAAAAACGTTAAGAAGGCTGCCGACGCCGGCAATATCACCGACGTCGGCCGAAGGTTGACCGACGTCGGCGGCTTAAAGGCCGGAGAAAGGCTAAAAATAGCCTTTCATCTGTTTCCCAACGGCCGGGTCAAATGAATGCCAGGATGAAACGGTCGACGGGGTTAAATGGACGAGAGGAGAGGTTGGAATGGGAGACTAAGGCATTAAATGGCCATGTGGGGAATAAAGGGGATCCAAGGAGGGTATCCTAGGGTGGCGAGGTGGCGAGGAGAGGGAAAGAGGGGCCTTATTTAATTAAAAATAGGTGTTTATTTCCAATTAATAAGACTTAGGTGGGTTAGGGACCAAGGGGGACTAGGAAGGAGAAAGGACCAAGGGTTAGACACTTTTTAGGTGTCTACATTTGCCCCTTTTTGTCTTGTTGGTTGTTCTAGACGAACTGCAAGACAAAAACAGGGAGTGGTTGCCCCAGGTGAGGGATGATGTGGATGATTGCCCCGAAGTGGATGAGGTATTCCCCCTCAAAGCGGGAGTCGAGGGAAGGGAACCTGATATCGGGTGCTGATTTGATGAAAGGTGGATGAGAAAGAGAGAAGAGTGAGTGAAAACGCTGCAAAAGTCATGATTGCGTGCATACCACTGCACAAGATGGTCAGGTCAAAAGTGTCACAGGTCAAGGGTCAAGGAGTGCCAAAATTGAAGTAACCGGGCCCCAGCATTTAGTCGTCTGCTGATCGGGTCACTCAATCTAAGCTAAAGCTCCAAATGGTCGTCGTGTCCCAGGTATCTAGGGCTCAGGAAGTGCTCCCAGAAACACGAAAAAGTCATAAGTAGTAGGGATCCACTGGCTCGCGATCCTACACTTGTGAAGGGTCAAAAATAGTCTGCGGACAAATCTGCTAACCAGCCGTGGAATAGCATACACACAAAAACAACCAAGGCAACATTGGCTTGGAAGTGGGTCGAGGTCGAAGGAGATAGGCATGATCTCTAATGGTCATTGGTCAAGAGGATGGATGGATGAAAGGATGCGGCCGAGCTAACCCCAGAGGACCCCATGTCAACTGAGTGCTGCCTACATAGCCCTGGTGATAGGGCCTCAGGCCGATGTAGTTCTCCCTAAAAGGGAGGGAGGGTCAGAGGGATTGATTGGTCTTGGTCAAAGTCGAATGAGTGGTCGTGGACAAAGGTCTTGGTCAAAGGGTCTTGGTCAAAGGTGACGAAGTTGGGCATGATAAGAGTCGAAGAAGAGAAGGTTTGTCCATCATAGAGATGAACAAATGGGGGTGGTCGAGCTAACCTCAGAAGATGTGGTATCTGAGTGCTGCCTACATAGCCCTTGTCCTAGGGCCTCAGACCAATGTAGTTCGGACAAAGAGGGTCAAAATGGTCGATGATGAGATTGGTCATGTGTTGAAATGACGAGGCTAAGATGAGGATAAAAGGATGCTACAGATGGTGCATTCTGTAGAAGTGGTCGAGAGTCTTTCATCTCTAGCAAGTTTCCATAGTCGCGATGGATGCATGCCAAAAATGAATAAAAGGGTCTATTTATGCTTCAGCAAGTATTGGTTTATGCTTAACATAAATTGGGTCTGGTCGGTAGTTTCCATGTGTATTGGTGTCCATGGGAACTATGCGAAATGGACAAGGATGATGCCTGATGTCATGTTGAAAATGTCGAGGCTGGAGTGAAAAAGTGTTGAAGTTGGCTTGGTTTAAGGATGAGTCGACAATAGACGTGGCCAAAGCGTGACCAAAGTGTAGAGAAAAGGTGAAAGGCAAATCGCTCTTTCATTGACAAGGACCAGAAAGGAAGCACAGATAGGGGTGATTAGAACCAAAGCCCCATTCATGCATTACGTCGCTGACCAGTGTTGAGTTAGAACGGTAATCGAATCACTTTGACATTAAAGTGAGCTCGAAGTCCCTTGAGCCGGTGATAGGAGGAGGATAGGGTAACCCCGTGTAAGAGCAGGAATAACCTTGCCCCTTTTTATAGGAGACCCTGAGACAACGACAAGCCAATGTCCGTGACTCGTTTTTTTTTTTTTTTTTTTTTTTTTTTTTTTTTGGCGCAGACTGATCGATGCGGGAAGCCTGCATAGAGATGTCATTTGATGTAATGGTCATGTTGCGAAGCTGATCGATGCGGGAAGCTTCTAAGATAGTTGTTGTTTATTGCCAGAGTAGTCATAGCCATCCTTCGAGGGAGTGGTCTATATTTTTGCTTGATAATGTTTGAAAAGTTGGCCTAGCTGTCCTTCAAGAGATCAGTCTAGTAATATAGCAATGATAGTACAGCTGTCCTTCGAGGGATCAGTCTGTCTTTTTTTTTTTTTTTTTTTTTTTTTTTAAATTTGACGCAGACTGATCGATGCGGGAAGCCTGCATAGAGATGTCATTTGATGTAATGGTCATGTTGCGAAGCTGATCGATGCGGGAAGCTTCTAAGATAGTTGTTGTTTATTGCCAGAGTAGTCATAGCCATCCTTCGAGGGAGTGGTCTATATTTTTGCTTGATAATGTTTGAAAAGTTGGCCTAGCTGTCCTTCAAGAGATCAGTCTAGTAATATAGCAATGATAGTACAGCTGTCCTTCGAGGGATCAGTCTGTCTTTTTTTTTTTTTTTTTTTTCAATTTGACTTGATTTAGTGACCATGGATATGTTTTGACATCGTGATTTGGATATATTGATAGAAATGAGAGTCACGGACAAGACTGTAGAAGCTCAAGGACGCCCCTTTTATTAGGACAAAGCATCACTGCATCCTAAAAGGGGTGTAGAGGACTTGTTAAGAGGAATAGGGTTGAAAGGAATGAGGATTAAGAGGACGAGGATTGCTCAAGGGACGAGCTCAAGTTATGTGTCAAGTAGACGAGTACTCGACTAGCAGAAGAATGGTCGAAGACGCAAGACAGAAAGAAGGGGTTTAAGGTCTAATAAGACCTTGGGCCATGCTAGTGTGTTAAGGTCCGAGTCAATTAGGAGCAAACTTGCCCCAATTTGGCTCTTTCCAGATTAGTCAGGAGTTGATTGATGGATGTGAAGTCGATTGACATTGTCGTTGGTTGATTGAAAAAGGTTGAATGTTTGGTCGAGAGGTTTGGTTGATTGATATGTGGTTGAAGTTTGGTTGAGATTAGTCGAATAATTGGTCGGGGGTTGGGTCGATGGACACTTGGTCGAGATGAGTGATTAATATGTGGTAGAGACTGGGTTGAAAAGTTGGTCGAGGTTTGGATGAAAGATGAGTTCCCCCAGCGGGTAGGGAGAATGTCTGAAAGATTGGTTAAGATCGGTTGAGGTTTAGTGGTCAGATGGACGGTGTTAATGTCGAATAAGGGGGTCAAAGGCGGCAAAGGGACCACAGGCTGGCGTGGAGATCCCGATTTAGGCGATGAGGTTGGAGAGGCATGAGTCGGGGTTGATGTTTTGTTGAAGAGGTGGTCAAGAGGATCCTTGATGGGCAAGGAATCCTTTTTCCGGTGGTGACGAATGACAGCTTTGAGAGCGCAACAACGCTTAGTGTCATGTCCCGGAGTGTGATGATAATGGCAGAACGTAGAGTTGTCGAACCAAGAGGGCCTTGATCCGAGAGTTGATGAGTGAGGTGGTGTTGAAGGTTTATTGATGATGTGGTCAAGAAGGGAGGTGTCATTCGCCAAACATTGGCGAATGGCGACCTTGAGGGCATGACAATGCTCCGTGTCGTGCCCAGGCGTGCGATGATACGCACAAATGTGAGTGTCATCGAACCAAGGTGGTTTAGGTCCGAGAAATTGATATTGTCTAAGAGGCGGGAGGTCGAGGCGAGAGGACTGTAACAAGTATCGTAAGAACAAGGCATATGAACCTGCTAACGGGTCTGGATGTCTTATTGCAGTGAGGGTTGGTGACATTGGTTTGGGAGGTGAAAGAGGCATAGGTCGAAGGTTTGGATGAGACGTATGTCTGATGGGATGAGGGAGAAATGGAGGTGATGTGCCTCTGTAAAGGATGGGAGTGGGAAGCACTCCTATTAAAGTGGACGGATGCGGGCCCAAGATAGAGGGCAATGACGAAGGTGGGGGAGGAAATCTCCGATGAGGCCTAGTAGTCTTTGTGTGTCTGGGTCGAGGGCCACCGTTGTGCGAGGCGAGGTTAGATATGGGTTTGGGTTTAGATGTGGACGAAGGTGAGCGAGATATAGAAATCTCACGCAAAGGGCAGGAGGAAACCGTGACTGGGTCTTCCTCGGTTGAAACAGGTGGAGAGACTGGCTCTTCTCTTGGTGGAGAAGAAATAAAAGAGGGCGGTTCCTCAAGCGGGCAGAGGGCATGGATGATCGTGCCTTCTACTTGTAGTTGAGGAGTAGGCAAGGTAGGGTCTTTGGATGGAGATGGGCTTAATGGCATTGATGTGGTCAAAGCGTCCTCCAATGCAAGAGAGGTAGATGGAGGACTAGTAGGAGAAGAAGGTTCCTCATCCTTTAATGGATGAGGTTGGTTAAGGACAGGAGGCAAGATAGTGCTAATGGTGTGAATGTCATGGTCTTGAGAGTCATTAGTCGAAGTCTGGATGTTGTTCTGAGTAGGCGGATGATTAGGGAATGGTTGTTTGAAAATGTCGATGTGTTGGTTGGGAGGGGTGTTCGGGTTATCTAAAATGAGATCGCCCTTGTCGAGCATGTCTTGGACGATGTTTTTGAAGGTTCGGCAGTTGTCAATGTCGTGGCCTTGGATGCGATGAAAGGGACAGAAGTCGGCCTCCCTATACCATGTAGGGATGGCTTTAGAAGGGTCAAATTGAGGTGGTTGGATTGGAGGGAGATTGAGGACCCCCTGCTTGAGAAGTTTTTCCAAAATGGAAGCGTATGGTTCTCCAAGTGGAGTGTAAGAACGCTGAATGTACCGTTGTTGGAATTGTTTGGTGATGCTGGGAGATGTCGAAGGTTGAGAGTAATTAGTTGTTGTTGATGATGGTGATCTAACGACCACAGTGTTGGCCACTCCTTTAGATTCGGAATTGGTAGAAGAAGAAGGTCTGGAAGAAGAATGGCCATTGGTTTTAGCGTTGGTATGATGCAATTTGACCTTATCTTCTTCAAGGGCACGGAGTTCGAGCTTTCGAGCCATGATGAAAGCTTCGTCAAAAGTGCGGAATGTCTGAATCCGCAGGGTAGAAGAGATGTGTCTGGCACATGCTCGAGAGAAGAGCTCGATGAGCTCGGGTTGAGGCAAAGAGAAGGAGAGCTGGTTGATCAGACCTCTCCAATGAGTGACAAAATCGACAATTGATTCGTCGTCAAATTGCTTGATGGAGTAAAGGTCTGTGATTGAGACTTGTTTAGTGATGTTGATCGAGAAATGGTCAAGAAATAGTTGGGCGAGTTGAATGAATGAAAAGATAGAGTGTCTGGCAAGCGAACTATACCAGTCAAGGGCTGGGCCAGAAAGGGACATAGGGAACGTGCGCAAAAGCAACGCATCGTCATGGGAAATAAGATAGCAGGCATGTCTAAATGCCCGTAGATGTTGCTGAGGGTCTTCCTTACTCTGAAAGCGAGAGAATTTAGGAAGCTCCCAATGGTTAGGGTATGGTCGAATAGGGACGGAAGGATGGATAGGCTCGTTGCAAATTTGTTCATATGACAAAGTATTGCTTGAACCGGAAATAGAGGCTTCGAGACTGGACATTTTATCCATCAGCATCTTAATGATGTCCGCTGACGGATTGGCGGGTTGAGCGCCCCCTAAGTTGTAGGGCGTTTGGAAGAGGCTAGAGGAGGCGTGCGACATAGTCGGTTGTACAATGTACGGATGACTAGTCGCAGGGACAGAAGCGGAGGCTAAAGGTGGTTGCGTTACGAAGGTCGAAGGTATAGGGTGACTGGGCACCGCCAAAGGTGGTTGAATGGTGGCACTGGTAGAAAGATAAGTCGGTACGCCTACATTGGTGGGCGCAAAAGTGCGAGGGGTCGAGACAATCAAGTTCTGATATGATGTAGAACTTGATTGAATTGCAGGCGGTTGAGGGGGTAATGACACCCCGATGGAGGTCGGTCTAAAAATAGACGGGGAGGCCAAACTTTGCGTATTGGCCATGGTTGGGTTAATAGTCGAGGTGAAAGGTTGAGTCGAAAAGGGTTGGGTGGCGAATGGTGTGGATGTTGTCGCCACGTCACCCGAAAGGTCTCGCGTTGGGTTTCTCGTGAGATAGTTTTGAAGGGCTGCGGTGTTGAGGTCCAAGAATCTTGCAAAATCCTGGTCCCCTTCAGTGATGATGGGAATTTGAGTCGTGGTCAGGGTCGGGGTCAGTCCTGTAGGAGTTCTTTCAGTCTCCGAGTGGAACTCCATGATAGGACTTGGCTAGGGACGAGATAGATGGAAGCGGTTGTTGGCTAAAGTGGTTAAGAAGAGAGGCCTGGTTCCAGAAACTGTGTTCTTGCAGTCTCAAAAAACTAGAATGTGACTTTTGACAGAGAATGGACAGATTTCAGGCTACTGGTTTTGAAGAAAAAGGACAGTGACAGAGACCGACGTCGGTTTAAAAACCGATGTCGGTAAGAAATATGGCCAACGTCGGTCAAATAACCGATGCCGGTGACAGAGGAAGCCGACGTCGGTGGCAGAACCGATGTCGGTGACTGTGTTTTCCAGAGAGCCAAAAGGTTCTTGGAAAAACAAAGAAGAAAACGTCCTCACACACTCAAACAAACAGATGAAAAGAGGAAAACAGAGAGAGACAGACAGGCCTAAGCGATAAATCCTAGGAATTAACCTTAGAAACTTGTGGCTTATGCCTTAAATGAATGTTTGGGAAGATTGGCTGAAAAAAGGGTCCTAGAAGAAGGCGGTCTAAGGATGGTTTCAGGTGTTGTTTTAGGTGCTCAAAGATCTGTGTTAGGGTCTGGTACGTGGCCTGGTGCTAAGGAGCAAGCTCCCCTCACTTCACGATTCCAGTGGTTAGCTGGTCTCGCTTAGCCAAGATATACCTCGCCTAGAGTTTAGACTCCGCCAGAGAACAGAGTGGGCTTCCCCCTTGGTGATGAAATCCAAGTGGGGTCACCGGGACGGGTAAGGTATCCGCTGGGGGATGAATTCCCAGTCGGGCCTTGTCTCAGGTATGTTTTATGTTCGTGTTGTGCATGTGATTAGGTAGTGTAACATAAAGTGTCTACGGTTTATTCAATATGCGCCTAAGTTACTAGATGTGGACTAATGCAAGCACAAGCAGAAATGAAAGTGCAATACGTTTTAAGCCCAAGTCGAAATGTGATATTGTTATGAAGACAAGAAGGAGAAAGGGATGAGAGTATGAGATTAAGACTAGTCTAGAATGCAAGGAAGAAATGTTTGTTTTAGACCTGCTTATAGTGTCATTTGGAATAGAAGAAAGAGACAAGAAGGAAGGAGCCTAAATGCACCTAAATGAATGAAAAAGAAAGGAACCCAGGAGGAACCTAGGGTCCCACCGGGCGTGCCAGAATGTTTTTATTCAAAATTTTGCTTTTCCAGATTTAAGAGAAAGAAGAAACTAATGAAGTAATGGACAAGGCTTGTGAAGTACCTGGACATAAGACTGCGCACCATAAATCCAGACATTTGTGGGCACTCCTCTTTGGCTGTGGAGGAATGACACCTGCAAAGAAGAAAGAAACTTGGACAAAAAGGTGTTAGATAGACAGATGGTGGGTTGCTAGGCAAAAGCCTATTCCCAGAAGTATGAGAACTTCCTTAAGGGAGGTCAACCCACTGTTTTGATAAAGATAAGTCTGATAAAAAGACAGAATGCTAAAAAGGACAGAAATAAATAGCAAAACTGAAAGAGAAAAAGGGAGTAAATGCTTACCTGGAAGAAGCTGTCAAACTGGTCACAGTCGCCGGCGTCGGTGATTCTACCGGCGTCGGTTGTCGGGTCTGCCGACGTCGGTTAGTCTGCCGACGTCGGTGGGGGTAATGACCGATGTCGGTCGGGGTAATGGCCTGTAGTCGGGTCTGGTCAGGTTCTGGTCTGTAGATGGTCTGGGTTTGTTGTGAGGTCTGGTCTGTGGACGTGTCTGTGGACGGGTCTGAGTCTGATTTGAGGCAGTCAGGGGGTCTGAGCAGGGGAGTCAAATGGACAGAGAAGGACAGAGGAGGACAATCAAAGAGATGGGAATACGGGTCTGTGTGATTTGGTTAACAGTCTGGGTTGGGGGAGAAGGAGAGCTGAATCTAGTTTAGAAATAACTAGGAAGCATAAAGAAACAAAATAGAATACAACATACCTGTACCTGCTGAAGAAAGTGTTGGTCCTGTTACTGGTGATGCCGGATGTGAAGCCTGTTGCTGATGAAGATTCCCTGTTGATCACCTGCAGAAGATTGCCGTGTTCCTGAGGGAGAGAGGTCAGATAAAGGACTGGTACAAGGGTCTGATACGAAGGATTAAAGAGTCGGGACGCAAGAGTTAGAAACGCGGAGAAGGGGCGAAAAGCCAAAACCGAACCAGAGGAGGAAAGAATGGTGAAGAAAAACGTTAAGAAGGCTGCCGACGCCGGCAATATCGCCGACGTCGGCCGAAGGTTGACCGACGTCGGCGGCTTAAAGGCCGGAGAAAGGCTAAAAATAGCCTTTCATCCGTTTCCCAACGGCCGGGTCAAATGAATGCCAGGATGAAACGGTCGACGGGGTTAAATGGACGAGAGGAGAGGTTGGAATGGGAGACTAAGGCATTAAATGGCCATGTGGGGAATAAAGGGGATCCAAGGAGGGTATCCTAGGGTGGCGAGGTGGCGAGGAGAGGGAAAGAGGGGCCTTATTTAATTAAAAATAGGTGTTTATTTCCAATTAATAAGACTTAGGTGGGTTAGGGACCAAGGGGGACTAGGAAGGAGAAAGGACCAAGGGTTAGACACTTTTTAGGTGTCTACAGGGGACCAACTCAGATATATTCTATTGGTGGATCCAATTATTATGTTACTTTTATAGATGATGCAACTAGAAAATTTTGGGTTTATTTCATTAAAAAGAAATATAATGTATTTGACACTTTTAAGAAGTGGAAAGCCTTGGTTGAGAATGAAACAAGTCTCAAGTTGAAATATCTTAGATCAGATAATGGAGGTGAGTATTGTAGTAATGCTTTCTTTGATTATTATTCTAAAAATGGAATCCATAGGCAAAGGATGGTTCAAATAACTCCATAGCATAATGGGGTATCTAAAAGGATTAATAAAATAATAATGGAACATGCTAAGAGCATGAGGTTACATGCAAGGTTACCTTTATGATTTTAGGTAGAAGTAGTTAGCACAATAATATATCTGATTAATAGAGGACCTTTTATGCCTTTAGGTGGAGGCATTCTAGAACAAGCTTGGTTTGGTAAGAATGTTGATTATTATTTTCTTAGAGTCTTTGGATGTGAGGCTTTTTATCTCATTAAAAAATATGATAGGACTAAGCTAGAGGCTAAATTAGAGAAATGGACATTTGTTGGTTATGGTGAGGATGACTTTGGTTTCTATTTATGGAACATTAAATATAGGAAAATATTTTTGTTTAGAGATGTAATCTTTAATGAAAAAGTTATGCATAAAGATCAGTTGCAGGAACATGATAAAAAATAAAAAGAGTACACAATACTAGATGACATTATGCATGGAAAAGTATTCAAGGATTCTGTTCAGGAACCTTGTACACAAGGACCCCAAACTCCTATGGTAAGAAGATCTTCTAGGGTAATAAGAGCACCTGAACATTTTTCTCCTTTGAATTATTTATTAATCATTTATAATGGAGAACCAAAGTGTTATGAGGAATTAATGCAGGTAGATGCCAAGTTGAAGTGGGAACAAACCATGGATTAGGATCATAGATCTCCCATAGATAACTAAACATGGGATTTAGTTAGGCTACACAAGGGAAAGAGTGCATTGTCTAATAGGTAGATGTTCAGGATCAAAGAAGATGATGAAGGGATAAAATGATATAAGGCTAAGATGGTGGTCAAGGGGTTTGTAAAAAAAACAAGTATTGATTTTGATTATATTTTCTCTCCTATTGTAAAAATGACTTCTATTAAGACTATTCTTGGTTTAGTTGCAGTTGAGTATTTGCACTTAGAATAGTTAGATGTGAAAACTATTTTTCTTCATGGTGATTTAGATGAAGAGTTGTATATGAAGTAGCCCCAAGGTTATGAGGTCAAATGGAAGGAGAACTATGTGTGAATACTAAAGAAGAGATTGTATGGCCTAAAATAAGCTCCATGATAATGGTACAAGAAATTTTATTATTTTATGTTAGAACAAGAATATCAAAGGTGTCACTCTAACCATTGCATGTACATAAAACATTTTTATGATGGTTACTTTATTATATTATGCTTGTATGTTGATGACATATTAGTTTCAATAAATAACATACAACATACTCATATTCTCAAGAAACAATTTAGTGACTCTTTTTCTATGAAGGATTTGGGTGCTACAAAGCAAATCCTTGGTATGAGGATTTCTCATGACAAGAAGGAGAGGAAGTTGATCTTATCCCAATTAGAGTATGTGAATAAAGTCTTGGGAAGGTTTATCATGTTGTATGATAAATTTTTTGGTACTCTTTTGGTAGGCCATTTTAGATTATCAAAAGAGTAGTGTCCCAAGATAGAAGTTGAAAATATTAAGATGTCAAAGGTACCTTACTCATCGATAGTTGGCAGCTTGATGTATACCATGGTTTGTACTAAGCCAGACATTGCCCAAGTAGTGGGATTTGTGAGTAGGTATATGAGTGATCTAAGTTATGAGCTTTGGCAGGTAGTGAAATGGATTCTTTACTATTTGGGAGGAACCAATAATTTTGTATTATGTTATGGTGGATTAGATAACACTTTGTGTGGTTATGTGGAATTAGATATGGAAAGAGATATTGATAGTAGGAGAAGTATGATATGATATATATTTACTATTGGAGATATAGTGGTTAGTTGGATTTATAGGATACAGAAGATTGTGGCTTTGTCAAACACAAAGACAAAGTATGCTATTACCATGGAGGCTAGCAAGGAGATGATTTGGTTACAAGAGTTATTTTGAGAGTTGGGGCATGAGAAAGAAGTTGGGAGACTACACAGTGATAGTCAGAGTGTTATTCATTTGGAAAAGAACTCTATTTTCCACTTGAGGATGAAACACATTCAGTTATGTTATCACTTCATCAGGACAACTTTGGAGAACTTGGTGAAGCTAGAGAAGGTTCATACTAGCCAGAATCTTGTGGATATGATAACCAAGGTGGTCATATTAGACAAGTTGAGACTATGTTCACATTTAGTTGGCCTTAGTGGTCATGGATTAGTGATAGATTTTATTCAAGAGAAATGATCTCCAAGTAGGAGATTATTGAGTGTGGAGCCCTTTAGGGATATCACATGACCATATAAATATATTTTGGGGGCCTGAAGAGATAAAAGGATGTGGGGGGCATAATTTTCATGTTCTCCACATGTGAGTGGAATATTCTTTTTATTCCTAATTTCTATGTATTCCATATTTCATGGAGTTAGTTGTTAGATGCCTTTTCCCATGTTGACTTCCTTGTTTTAAGGAAGCTAGTTGTTTTTTGGAAAAGGGAACTCTTCCCTTATTGAGTGGAGTTGCTTGAGATCACATGTTTTTGGGAAAATGTGCCCTTAAAAGGTGGAGAGATGAATAGGCAAATTTATCCTTAGAAGAGCTTTTAGATAAGCTTGATGAGGTGGAAGAGGGTTGCCACATGTTGGATAATGCTTATCTTGGATAAGCATTGCACATTTTCTCCCCCTTTTGTGGATTTTATTAATATTAGTATAAATACAGGGTGTGGTGTGGCCTTTAGAAGTTGATGGTTTGTTTATAGGGTGTGGATTTGAGGATCAGATTTAAAGTGTAGGTGTTTTGTAAAGTACAAGTGTTCATTATAGGGTGTGGTTTAACAACTTGTGAGATACAACATTGTGCAAGTGCAGGTGAAGGTGAAACTTATGGTGAAACACTTTATACAGGAGATTTTTATAACTTTGTGAGAGTTCATTATAATCTTGTTTTAGATTACTGATTTATTTAAGAACTTTCATTGGTGGATGTAACCCACATTAGGTGAACCACGTTAGATCTATGTTATCTATGTTTTTATTTTGGTCTCATTTATAATTTCATATTAATGGTGAATTAAGGAAAGTTTCCATGATGCATGTTATTGAATAGCTTTATATGTGGTTTATGGTAATAGTAGATTTGTATTTAAGTGTGTTATTCCTAACAAATAAGGGTTTGTAGATAGTCATGTTAAGGTGAGCCTAGTAGACCTCATTAAGCACTTTCTCCTTTTCTTGGTGAGCTCAAACTTCATAAAAACTTCATACCACATCTCACTCACCTTTTAAAACTCTCCAAATCTTCAAATATCTTTAAAAAAATATAATTTTATTCATTTTTTCACACTCAGACCTATAGGTTCACATTAGGCCTAGACTATAACTTTGAGATGGAAACCTCTTCAACAGGATTCTTAGCATTTATTTGATCTTTGGTAAATGTTATAAAGTTAATTCAAGTTATTATTGACATTATACATGCCTTATTATCCCTTTACCAACATCTTTCATGTGTTTTTATCCCTATACTAGCTAATACTAGCCTATAGGTGATCATTTTGACTCCTAGACTGTTAGGTTCACTAGAATGAGATTTATTAGACTAGCATAGTGTCTTGATGATGCCAATATGGGTGAAATTTTTTATATTATTCTCACTAAACTTTAATACACCTTTTAATACCATCTAATACTATAAAACTAATCCTTTATTCAATTAGGCCTACGACAGGTTTATAGATGACCATTGGGCCTTCTACTCACTTTTGCTTGTCCTATTCTCCTTGACCCTATTTGAGTCATTATATCTTTGGAATGTAATGTAATTAAATGTGTCAAGATATTTATAGGTGTTAAATGGATTCTAATTAATTTGAGTGTTCACTTAAAGCCTTCATAGTCCTCTTCTTAGTTTCACACAGTCCATCTAGTAAAGTGATTGAAGTGTTTGTAGGTGATCATTTAGCTAAGAGAGATTTGTGAGGCTTTTAATGAATCTTGGGAAGTTGTAACACCATTTTATACTTGAATCATCTATCCATATTCTCAAGGTACTTTTTCACAATAAAAATATTAGAATCCTTGGAATTTAGTCTTGTAACCTCTTGATTTGGACTTTTATGATAGTATGTATATGCATATTTGGACCTTGCTATCACTAAAAATATTATTTATGGATATATAGGATTCCAAGGAGATATTAAGGTGGCTTTAAAAATTTTCCATGCTCTTCATATGGACTTTGATATTCATGGAAACATAAAACTTTCTAGGCTCAAACCTACAATCTTACTATCTCATATTTGTAGGCCTAATACCTATAATTATCTTTCAAGGATTATCATAGAGTATATTTTCATCATATTATATTATCTTAAAATTTTATACACACCTTATATTATATGTCTTAGGTTTTCTATCAGATGGAACACCTTCAAAAACATCATAAGTGTCTATTCAGATTTGTAAACCATTAAGGTATACTCCATAAGATGGACATGATTGAAGCATTGTAATCTAGTAGGTATTATAAATAATATTTAATATAACTTGTGGGAGATTAATAAGGTATAGGTACATTGTTATGAACCATAAACCATCACTTTTATGTAGTACATCTTATTATAGACCTCAAAGCCTTGAAATGCAAACCTACAACTAAACCATTATTGAAGAATGTTACTCATTCATGACCTGCACAGCCATGAATGTGATTGGATATAGTTTAAGAGGAATTAAGAGTAAATTTAGGTACTTAAATAACATTAATCCATTATCAATGAGCTCACAACTTCATTTTAAATGCCCAAAATTGAGCATACAAGGTTTAGCTAAGATTTTAAACCTACTAAACTTATTAGCATTCATTCATAAATCATATCATTTTAAAATCCTAAGTTATATATGTAAACTTTATGGTATTAGGTCCCACATATTTTTTCAATATCTTAGGTGTTGACTTACTCTCTCTTGTACAGTTGAGCATCTAAATATGACCATTGTGGGGTTGCCAAGAGTTCGGTGGAGTTAAAGCAAGTTTTTTACATGATTGGACTTTAAACTCACTCCCTTCCATGGATTTGGACATAATGGAGATGAATAGACACCTTTGAATCATTTCCACCTGAAGATGAGCCCACTAATTCATACAAATGACTAAAATTCCCTCTAAAGAGTGATTATGCTCCTTTAGATAGTGAACC
Source organism: Torreya grandis (assembly GCA_037957365.1). Lineage (NCBI taxonomy): Eukaryota > Viridiplantae > Streptophyta > Pinopsida > Cupressales > Taxaceae > Torreya > Torreya grandis. The sequence goes on from JARHVA010008131.1 coordinate 375,983, forward strand.
TATAATATTTGACTACTTTTCTAATATATAAATGCATTTATGACATTTTAATCTCCATATTAAAATTAAATAACCTTCTCAATATTATTTTACATGTGCATTCTTATACAAGATATTCTTTTGGCTCTTAGACTATCCCACCACCTTGTATCACATTAAACTAGTCATGAGGGTGACTTGAAGAGCTATCTTTTTTAAATTTAACTTAAATACCTATATCACCTTTGATGACCTAATTCACATGATTCCTCTTTTTATAAAGGCCTACTATGCTTATTTAATAATTTTAAACATTGATTATAAGTGTTAGCATGAGAAGCCGATGTGATCAAGCCAAAAACATGAGATTTTTAATATTTGAAAAATACCTTAAAATATGCTAAGTTACCTTAAAATTTCCTAAAAAATCATAAACACCAAGTTATAACCACTATAAAATCACTTGAGGACCATGATATCATGTTTTGGATATGCCACCCTAGGACACCTTTGACACTACTAAGACAACATCACACCTTACTAAGAAAAAACAAGATATGAGATAGACAAACACCTTCAAAGATGTCAAAAAATTTAAATATGAGCTAAGTAGCAAGTTTTTAATTTGACTTACATATGGTATCCAAATTTGGCTAACAATTATCATAGAATAAGATTTTGATAATTAAAACCATGAGTCTAATGAAACCAATGAACATGAAAAAAATCATGACCAAGTGCAAGCAATTGCCTTGTTTCATAATAATATTCATCAAAAGCCTTAATATCTTGATGAAATCCTCAAAAATATAATACAAACTAAAAATGAAAAAAAAAAATGACCAAGTAGGTCTATTTATTAATCATGCTATTGGAGTTATCGGTCATCCCCATATACCAAAAACCATCCCCTTGAACACATTATCACTTGATACATCTAATGTAGGCACAGGTTATGTTTTTAAAACTTTGTTTCCTAAAAACCAAATTGCTAAATATTCCATGGAATTACCCATTACTTCAGCTACTATACCAATTCCAATGCTAATTACTACTCAAACCATGTTTTCATTCCCTTTGGTAGCTACTCAACTTATTAATATAAATCCCAGTGGGTCTACAATTCAAATACTCATTTAAGTTATAAATAACTTAGAGTACAAGGTTACACACATTGAACAAAATGATTTAAACTCCCCTCATGTTATTGATTCATAGATGTATTGCATAATACTCTTATACTTGACATATATTTTCACCCTTTTCCAACTAGTTTTATTTCACCTAAGTTTCCATTTTATGGTGGCAAGGGTGAGCCTAAGAAATATCTTCGATCCTTAAATGTGGCATGTCTTTATTATTCCTCTAATGATAAATTTTTGACAAAATTATTCTCAAGAAGTCTTAAGGAATATACTTTAAAGTGGTTCTAAGATTTACCTCTCCAATCCATGAAAGCATTCAAACCTCTTGTAGATCAATTTTTGTCAAAATTTTCCATTAACATTTATGAAAAGGTTTCTTATGCTTAAATTTCCAAAATAAAACAAGGAACTAATGAAAATATCAATGATTATGTCTTGAGATATAAGAAAATGTTTGCTAAAATGATTGATCACATAACGAATAAAGAGTTGTAAGACATATTCAAGCAAAGTTTTCTTTCTCCTTTACATGAGTCTATAGCTTTCAATAAGTTAAAATATTTTGATGACTTGTGTCACGTTATACAAAACCATGAAATTAAGTTTATTTCATTGAATAAGATCAAATATGTAACAAACACACTAGTTGAATATACATCTAGTAATAAGTTTACAATAAAATTAAGTTATAAGGTTAAACCTTCCAAGCCTAAAAAATAATCAACTACAATGGTTAATTTAGTCTTATAGTATCCTAATTATCTTGTTTTATCCATTTCACTAAGGAGACATTTATCATATTTTCTTGAGTCTATAGACTCATTGCTCCCATAGTTAATCTAGTGTCAGATCATATATATCTCTCTCATCCTATATAGGTTGATATGATTCAACCTCTACCTAAAGGATATGATGTGAATGTTTATTGTGATTATCATTAGGGATAAGGGAATTATATGAAAAAATTATTTTCCTTAAAACATAAGATCTATGACCTTATTGATGACAAAAATATTACATTTGATATCCTCCAAAAGAATCAATTTCAAAACTTGGTGATCATCATAAACAAAAAATATTTAACTATATATTTCAAGACCATTCTAATAAGGAAGTAGAAGTAACAATGGCATATAACACACATCCTCCTCCACCACACTATCAACACCCATATATGGGATTATTGGTACTTACACTAACATATACCTCCTATGGTTCAGAGACATTCTATTTCCTTCGATGATAGTGAAATTAAGGATGATGAATCTGATATTTATTATTTATTGATTCAAACATTCCTTAATCACCATCCTATATACAATGTTATAATTTATAATGGTACAAGTGATAACATTTTCACAATGACATTACTTACACTTTTGGGTTATACTCATCATTATTTAATCCTTCTACTAGATCAATTAGAGCAGTCAATGACACATCCAAGAAGGTTTTTGGTGAGATTGACCTATATTTATAGGTCAGTCCCACACATGTGCTTACTATATTTCATAGGCATATTTGTTATGTTAATGGGAAGACCTTGTATCCATGAACTTTGAGTAGTACCTTCTATATTGCATGGGTGTGTAAAATACATTCATACCAATTAGGTAATTATAGTTTTTATAATTCTATATGAGCATCCTCTTGAACAAAACAAATTTATACCTACATAGTTATCTACCAAGACTACTAAGGCTAATTCACCACAAAAGAGTAAACAACATGTAATCCCATTTACTAGGTGGACAATAATTTAGAGACCATTACATTAGAGACATATAGTAGATGCTATGGAATCCCCATCTTCTATTACGCACCATGTTTTAGATATCTAGAACACCTCCAAATGTACCTATAATTATTATGCCAAAGAAACAAACAAGAATTCAATGATGGGTTACAATAAACCCTATTCTTGTTACTCCTACTAATACTTCATGATCATAGATTCCTATTTGATATATGCATAACATCAATGATACTATAATGAAAAATATTACATCTATACATGCACCTTGGTAACATCACAAGATTATTACACTAGGTTTATAGTGGGGAGATATCTATTACCATCCATTATATGGTATCATAGGATGATATTTCAGCTTCAAGTATTATAAAAATACAAAAAAATAAAAAAACTTTTAAAAAATCCAAAAATACTATTGGCACCTACATGTTTTATTGGCTCATTGGTATCTATGTGTTAGTTCTATGTTGATGGATGACATATTACATTACTTATACATATATAAATGTGTGTCATGGTTCTATTTGAGTGTGATATAGGCATATATAGATACATGATATATTCTTCTTTTAGATGTTGGGCCTTCCTTCTAATCATGTCAGATAGACATTCGGGGCATATGCTTCTTTTGATTTTGATACACATAGGTTATATGGTTTGACGATCACATCTCATTATAATGTTTGAACTTAGATATGTACTTACACATTTATTTTATCCATGATTACATCTTACATAGGGTACTTGATATGTTATGTACTTGACATTTTTTAATAACACATTTGATTCATAAGCTACAATGACATGTTTATGGTGGTTAATTATGCTTTTATTTATGCACTTTCTTGAGTGTATTGCCTTTATATTATTTTGATTGTTTGAAGATTTGAATATGTTCCCTATGCCTATATGTTATTTTTTGGACATTTTCATGTCATTTTTTATTATATGGACATTTGAATATGTCATTCTTTCTTTATGGACATTTGACAAGGTCATGTCCCTTCAATTTTATGGTATTTTAACATGCCCATTATTTTTAGTTTCCTTGAACCATTGTATTTTAAATTTATTTTGAGTGATCTTGTGTGTGTCTGTTTGTTTTCTTATTGATATTATACTGTTATTATCTAGAGGTTTCCATGATCTTTATCATGCATCTTAGGCCTTCATGTGATCACATTAGTTATATGCACTTCAATGCTATATCTACTTAAACATGTTCCTTATATATGCTACATGGTTCTATTAAAATATTATAAGTTTTATTATCCTTTTGAGGTGAGGTAATTACTATTTCTTATATTTCCCTCACCTCAAATTGGGGTCATGTTAGTGGGGGAATGCCATAGAGGCATGTTATCCACAATTAGCACAATTTTTAGGTATAGTGGGTGGCATGCTTTAGAAGCATGGTTTTTAGAGAGTTTTCATGTTGATGTCATGGTGGTGTCATGGAGGTGTCTTATTGAGTGGTTGAAGAGCCTTTATAGTCTATATGACAATGACAAAGTGTGCACTATGCTTGTTCTTATATAATTGAAGGTGGCTTGGTTGATTTCTAGTATTGACATGGTTAGAGATGTTTAGGGATGAGTATGGTGATTTAATAATGTTAAATAGGTCCCTAAGATGTTATATATGATTTCAAAGCTTTTGTGCACAAGTATAATTCATCTGGTAGTCCATAGTTTTCATCTAGACACTTTGGGTCTAGTGGCAAAAAATTTGAGTTGGTAGTTTGATGATACCACCATTACCACATGGAAATGAGTCAAGGGGATTTGATCATATGGTTGTGATCACATTATTCCATAGTTATTATGCACCAAATCTCAACTCATGTATCAAATAATAGTCAAAGATATGAGGATGAAAAGTTTTCTTCTAGGTTAGATTTCATTGTTTTCCCATACTTAGTCAAATTTGCAAAGTGGATAGTAAGCACTGAGTAAGAATGTTGATGAGGTCAACATTTGAAAGTGTAGAAATTTAAAGAGAATGTTATCATATGAGTTTTTTCATTCTTAGACCTATTTTATTTTTGATAATTTCTAGATCATGTGATACAGTCTGTCAAAAGATATGCATATTTAAAGTTGGGATCCTAGGTAGATTGACTATGTTTTCCCATAACCAATTTTGTAGTGTGGTAGAAATAGCTAAGTGAGATTTTTTATGGTGATATATCTTGTACATGTGAATGTGTCAAGATAATTTGATAATATGGGTTTTTTTAGTTTTGAGCATAGATGATTTTCACTAAATTTGAGTTCATACATTGAAGTAAAACAAAAGTTATGGATGCTCAAAGTTGGCCTCTCAAGATGATTTAGACAGGGTTGGATCTATGAAAAAATATTTTTAGAAGAAACTTTAATGGAATTATATCTCTTACATGTGAGAGTTCTAAGAGCAATGTGTCACATGGTTGGATTTTCCTATGAGAGGAGATCATCTGATCCAAATTTAAGATCCTGCATCAAAGTGTAGAAGAAGTTATTAAGGATCAAAAATGGCTACTCAAGCATATTGATAGGGTTCCCATATATAGTAATTTTTTAAAGTGTTAAAGTTCAGACATGATCAATGATGCATGATTGATATAAGGAATCAGGAATCAATGAGAAGAGGACAAGTGCATAATCTTTAATGTCTGAGTAAAGGTATAAGATAAGGATCCAATGGTGAGCAAGAATCCATATAGATGATTGAAAGGTGAGTTTCATCATTAAAATCTTGACTGATCCATAGAGATTGATAGAGCACATTGAGTTAAAGTTCCCAAATTATATGAGATGAGGTCAACTATCAGATGTTTAAAATTTGGATTTGGTAGTTTATGTTTTAAAGCTTGTAAAAGATTGATGGTGTGAGATTGATCATAATCTAAGAGTTCATGATATTTGTGCTTAGTGTCTAAAGTTTAACTATTACCTTTTGTATTTGAATATTTGAAATTGTGAAGGAAATACTAGTGTCTAGTTTTTGGAACATATCTTTCAATATAAGATGAATTTTTAATTATAGTAAAAATAAAAGTGGTAGAAGACTCTGAGGCACATCTAGAAATATTGATCCAGGTGTATCCATATATGCTATAAAAAATAATGTCATTAAATTATAGATTGATCATTGGCACAATATAGAGCTTAACAATATTTGGTTTATTTTGAGCCTGTATACACAAGATATCACATGTGGAAGTTTCCAGATCAAATAGGGAAAAAAGATGGCACAAGGTGTCGTAGTGTGTCACAAAGGTCAAGTGGAATAGTTTGAGCAAGTTACATAGACCAATGGTGTAATGACATGTGGTGGTGAGTTCATGTAGGAAAATATTTGGTTTCATAATTAGTCTTTGACAAGCATAAAAGGCCGGCTATGGGGACTATAGTCAGTGAAGTCTACTTTTATCATGGAGGGGGACCCTACTATCGATAGACTTATGGATCATACATTTAGATGTTGACAAGTATCAGATTAGGAGTGGTCTACATGGTGGGTCATCAAGCCACCATGTGGCTTTCCACCACTTGATTATTTATGTGGTTGAATTTTAATAGTCACATAGTGACTATAGTCTTATGTAATGATTTACCATGCCAAGTGGAAGCTTGAGACATACCAACTAATCAAATGTTCCATGTTAACTGAAGGTTCCATATTAATGTCAAGTCAACCACACAAACCACCCAATTTACCACATTCCAAAGCCTATGGATCATGTTGAAGACCAAATAACATGCCCAATGCCTACATATATTCATTAACCACCATGAAGTTCATGAGATTTAAACGTTAAGCTAACCCACAAAGTCCCAAATATGGGACATTGTTGAGATAATAAACAATGCCCATGGCATGGGTTTCAAACCCTACCATCTTTGGTAAAAATATAATTCTTTCACTAATACACTAATTAGTTTGAGAACTATATAAAGTGCTTTGAGTTCATTTTGTTATCAAGTTTTGAATGCTTTTGAAGACTAGGTATAGGGTAAAGAGTGGTGTAATAGACTTATAGATTATTTTTAAGAGCCTCAAACTATGGTTTTTGGTTTGAGATTAATACTATAAAAGATATAAGTCCAAGAAGAAAATTTGAAGACTTCTAAAATATTGTAAGCATTTGGAGACAACTTTAATAGGAATGATCCCCATTAGACCAGATTCAGAGATGTAAGATTTTAAGCCAAACTCTATTAACAAATCGGTTCAGTGTTTTTATCTATCATTTTTCCTCTATTATTATTTTACTCTTTTAAATTAAATCCAAAGTGAATTATTAAATTCTATTTTAAATTCCATAATCTTTTAAAAATTGATTTTATTAAATCATTAAAAAAGTTTTTGATCCATTACAAGTGTGTTTTCTATATTTTATGACACTTGTTTATTTTTGATTACGGATCAAGTTGGTATCAGAGCTAAGTTCTTGGGTGAATTTTTGGTTTTATTTTTAGATAAATTTAGCTATTTTAATATAATTGACCCAATGCTAGCACAAATTCAGGTATTATTGAATACCATCATTAGTGTAATAATGTAATACTCGCAATCCTAAGAGTAATGATAATAAATAGTGGAGTGAAGATAGGATATGCAAATCGAAAAGCTATAAAAAATAATTAATAATTATGGAAAAAATAAAACAAGATTGTTGATAGAATAAAAATATGCATGAAGATTTAGAGACTAGCAAACATTATGCCTAGTGAGGTCATATTATCGATAAATGTTGGATATCACACCCAAATCAGGCTCCATTATGGTTCAATAAATGGAATGAGGAGAAAGGCAAGGCACCAAATGTGTCTAGAAACAATTAATAAACCTAATTATTAGTATGTCATAAAATAACTCTAGAATCTCTAATATGATATCTATAGCTAGCCAAAGTGCTAGACATTATGCTATGCTCTGAGAAAACTCAAAGGTATAACTACACTACTATTGTTGAGAAAATGTTTGTGTAGATCTATTTTGATTGGAGTTATGGATCCAATTATATTATTAAAGGTCTCACACAATGTTTAAAGATAAAATATATTCCATTACCTCATACTTAGACATTTAGAGGAGTTGACGACATAGTACATGGACATGTGACCCATTATGGCATCTTGTATTTTGGCATTGGAGGGATATTATTTGATCATATAGCTCTTGACATAGTTCTGGGAGAAGTTGAAGAGATCACTTTCGGTAATTATTATCTCACATCTTAGCATGCCAAAGTCACTATGTTAGGAGAAGGAATCTAATTGACTACTAATCATACTTACGAGGTTCAATTTCAAATAAACTAGACAATTAAGGTAAATTCTAGTTATAACAGTGATTCTTCTAATTCATATACTCCTAGTCCTTTTAATGAAAATAATGTTGTAATTCTAGAAGAAAATATTTCTTTGATTATTCATTTGTATCCTAATGTACATTTTAGGAATGAAAATAATGAAATCAAATTTTTTGGATATGTTGAAACTGTTAGGGATACTAAATGTGCTAACCCTAAACATTTATCAAGTTTATGTGTTAATATATTTGAAAAAAAACACAAAGGAATAGGTTATAAGCTGTTAGCTAAAATGGGATTTGAAATAAAAGGCCTTGGCATTAATGGTCAAGGAATTGTCCAACCTATCCAAGTGGTAAAGAGACCACTCTATGAAAGGTTAGGATATGGAGGTGAAGGACAAATTTCCTAAGAAGTTGAGTTGAATGATTACTTAATCAGAAAGTTAGATCACTTTGAAGAGTTAAAATAAGCACTCTCTAAATATGCAATATCTACATTGGATGAATCATCTTCAAATGACTCATCAAGGTATGTAAAAAATAAATACTCAAATGTGTTTTTTGATTATGCCAAAAAATGTCCTAAAGTAATGCTTAAGAAAACTACCAAAACAAATTTCCCTAAAGAAGACAATAAGAGTCAAAAACAACCTAAGAAAAAGGTTGTAATTATAACTTCAGTCAGGCAACAGATAGAGTCTTATCAATCAGAACAAGAGACAACATCAATGAGGGAGATGATAGTCAATGAGAAGCTGATGATTCAAAGTTTGTCACCCTGAAAAAGGTAAACAACACTTATTTATAAGAATAATAGTTAAACATTTTAAGATAGATGCTATCTTTGATAAAAATCATTAAAAAAATCTAATTTTTGAAGATGTTGTAGAAACCCTAGGTTTGGAAACTAAGCCACATCTCAAACCATATTATTTTGATAAGATAGATTATGGTACTAATGTACAGGTAAGTAAAACATGTAAACTAGGATTTGTAATTACCTCCAATTTTTTAGATGAAGTTGAATTAGATGTGGTTCCACTTCATTTTAGTGGCATTGTCATAGGATAAACATATTTGTCATTGAGAAAGGCAACTTTTTCCAATAAGGAAAATTAGTATAACATTGTAAAATATGGGATAGAATATCTTGTGTGAGCACATCGAAAATAACTTGAACTGTTATAGGATAGCAATGCCTTCAGTGTTATTTTACTCATGTATGTTGTAGATAGGAACACTATAGGGCAATATGAAGATGCCATCATGAGAAGCATTAGGAATAACCCAAAAGATAGGTTATATTTTTTAATTTGTATGTTTTAGTATGTGAAAATATGTATGCATGTTTGTAAGATCCAAATATCGGCACTACTTATAAATGCATAAGATCTAGGTATGGGTAATGTTTGTAATTATTATAGTTACATGTTGTAAATACCCAATAAGGGAAATGTTTGTGTTGATATGTAAGACTCTAAGAGGGTAATTGTAAAATGGTGATTGTTATAACACCAAGTGTCATGCAACATTTTATTTCACAATTTCATAATCTGAAGACATGTCAGAGTATCTTTAGAACTAACTAGCATTTAGGGGATCATCAGACCCAATTGCCAAGAGCCAAAAGCTATAATCTAAAGACATGTCAGAGTATCTTTAGAACTAACTAGCATTTAGGGGATCATCAAACCCAGTTACCAAGAGCCAAAAGCTAGAGCCATGAAAATATCCTCACATGGAGTACCAGGTCCAGTAATAGCTTTTGGAGGTCCAAAATCTCTTAGTGGGGAGGATTGATCCAGGTGGATCCATTTATGCTCCAAAAAATGAAGTCTTTAAATTGCAAATCGATCATTGGCATAGTATAGAGCTTGACAAGAGATTTTTATCACAACTTGAATGGCTTAATTTTAAGCTTGTATGCGCAAGATATAGCATGAGGAAGTTTATAGATCAAATAGGGAAAAAGGATGGCATATTGTGTCTCAATATGTCATAAAGGACAAGTGGCATAGTTTGATCAAGTCACATGGACCAATGGTACAATGACATGTGGTGATAAGTTTGTGTGGTAAAATAGTTGGTTTCATAATTTGTCTTTGATAGGCATAAAAGGCCAGCTAGGGGGACTGTAGCTGATGGAGTCTACTTTTATCACAAAGGGAGACCCTACTATTGATAGAGTTATGGAGCATCCAATTGAACACCAACAAGTGTTAGATTGTGAATGGTCTATATGGTGGGTCCTAAAGCCACCATGTGGCTTGCCACCACTTAATTATTTCCATGGTCAAATTTTAATAGTCACATAGTGACTAGTCTTATGTAATTATTCACCATGCCAAGTGGAAGCTCAAGACATACCAACTAATTGAATGTTTCATGTCAACTAAAGGTTCTATATTAATGCCAAGTTAGCCACATAAACCACCCAACTTATCACATTATAAAGTCCATGTATCATGTCAAAGACCAAATAACATGCCCAATGCCTATGTATAGGCATTAACCACCATGAAGTTTGTGGGATTTAAATGTTAAGCCAACCCACATATTTCTAAATGTGGGATATTATTTGGATAATAAACAATGCCCATAGAATGGGTTTCAAACCCTACCATATTTAGTAAAAATATAATGCTTTCACCAATACACTAGCGAGTCTGAGCACTATATAAAGTACCCAGGGTTCATTTTGTAATCAAGTTTTGAATGCTTTTGAAGACTAAGCATAGGGTAAAGAGTGGTGTAAGAGACTTATAGAATATTTTTAAGATCCTAAAACTATGGGTTTCAGTTTGAGAGTCATAATTTGATAGATATAAGTTTGAGAAGATGATTTAAAGACTTCTAAAAGATTGTAAGCATTTGGTGACAATTTTAATAGGAGCGATCCCCATTCAAGCAGATCTAGAGATGTAGGATTTTAAGCTGAACTCCATTGTCAAATTAGTTTAGTGTTTTAATATTTCATTTTTGCCTCTATTATTATTGCACTCTTTTAAATTTAGTCCAAAGTGAATGTTTAAATTCTATTTTAAATTTTGTAATATTTTAAAAGTCAATTTTATTAAATCATTAAAAAAAGGTTTTGATCCATTACAAGTGTGTTTTCTGCATTTTGTGATACTTGTTTATTTTTTATTATGGATCAAATATGGATTTTAAGATATGGAAGTGTGTATAGATAAAGATATTGAGCTCTAAAGTTGATTGTATTTCTGTATATGTTTTGTAAGTGACCCAAGAAGGATATTTGAGCTCATGTAGTTCTTGTGTCCATGTTTCATGGTGAATTGGCTATTGGGGAGTGTTGTATACTCCATGGGGATGGTATGCATGCATTTTAGAGGTGTGATCAATTTATCTTAAGTATGAACAATGATTAATAAAATGACTATATGTTTGTTAATGGCATTCCTATGTATAAGGTCTTTGTTTAAGTTGTTTGAGCATATGCTAAGCTAAGATGATCGTGATATTTTGAGGATGTCTTAGGGGACATAAGGAGTGGACCTATCTATTTTCAAGTGGTTATATATTCTTATTTTAATTATATAAGTTTCAAATAGCTAAATGGGTCTCCATAGAACCTAAAAGTGACTTAGGCCTATTGTGAAAGTGGATTGTGCTTAAGTGTGACCCATATGATATGCATTAAGGGTGAAGGCATGTTTTTTGGTCAACATGAAATATTTTGATCTTGTTAATTCATGATTTCTCTATATATAGTGGAACCAAATGTGTTGGGTTTTAGACTTTTGTAAGAGATGTACATACCTGACAATTACACATGACAACTTTTGATGTCACACTACTTTTGGAACCCTTGTTCAGTAGGCTACCTAGTCCATTAGACTCTTTTTGAAATTTGACCCTATCAAAACCCAACCTAATTCATAACCTAATTCAAATATCTTTCACCACTTTTCTTCTAGTCCCTTGACCACTAATGGTCATCTTAATCATTGATGGTTTTCTTGACCATGATGGTTAGGACCGAACTTGCTTTAAAACTATAAAGCATGGCTAGCTAGGTGTGAGATTAGCAACTCCCTGAATGGAAACTTACCTTTAAAAAAATATTTTTAAAGCTATGAGAATAGGAAAATTTATCTCCTACCAAATTAGTAACTTCCTTTGTTTCACTTATAAAACTTTCTTATAAAAGGAGAAGAGGAGGAAGTGAAAAAGGATCCACAATCAAGTATTTTGTATTCAAGCTCTCTTATAGGTATATAGCATCCTTTTAATGAGTAATAACATTGGAAACCTAAAGATTTATTAGAATCACATTCTAAGGCTCATCACTCTAGCCAAATTACTCTGGAATTCCTTCACCATGTTTCAAGTTATTCCTCCTTAGCCAAAAATGAGATCCCATCTTCGTATGGATTCATGTGCACACTTTACCAAGTATTATTATACACACCCTATTACTAGTTTCATTACTTCCAAAAATAAGAAATTATTGAAATTAAATAAAATATTTTTTCACACTTGAAGGGACCCCACCTTTCTTTTTAATAGTTAGCATTTATATGCTCTCTCTATAGTTTGCTCATTCAAACAAATCTAAATTTATTTTCGGTTTAAAATTTGAATGCATACATTATTTTCTTGTAATTTTAGTGCATATAGCTAATTAAAAAGGCAAGTAATCCATCTTAATTCCACTTTTTATATCACATACAAAACCTGAGTCACTTTCATAATTAACACATAAAAACAATACCTGAGATAAATCTTGACTAGGATTTCATCACCTAATGGAAACCTTACCTAGTCCCGACTATCCCACTTAGATTTCACCACCAAGGGGAAAACCAACTCAATTCTCTAGCTGAGTATAAAATTCAAACTTAGTATATTCTATCTAAGCACCCAACACTCTTACCACTGTGAGACCATGAAGTGAGGGGATAGGCCCCAATACCAAGCCACATACTGAAGTTCAACATAGATTCTCCTTTTGAGCACCTAAACAACTTGAAACCAACCTTTGATTGTCTCTTTAGTACCTAATCTGCAATCCAAATTCCCTCTTCACAATTTCTAAGGCATAAGCCAAAAGTTATCTAAAAATAATTCTAGGATTTAACACACTTTTAGTCTATAGATTGTTTGATTTGAATTATTTTATTTTGATTTCTCTTTGTTTGAGGTGTGAGTTTCATCATATTTCTTCTCTTTTCATATGGTATTTACTAGACAACAACTGAGAAACCAAACTAATCAACCACCACTTTCATCTTCCTCTTCCATAGAATACAATTCTAATGATGAGGGTTCACCTCATCCTTCTCCCCCTCACACCAAAATTTTGGTTATTTCTAAAGGTGATGTGGACTTCGCTACCTTCCTTGAAAAAAATCTGATTACTATTCAACACTACCTTAAAAACTTACCCAACTATACCTCTATTGCTTCAATTCCTTCTATGGATCCTCTTTATGGTATGACCCCCACCTTATGGTGGGTACCACCTTAACCCAACCTTTGCTGACCCAAGCCTCCTCTTCTTCCAACATCCTATCTACTACCACCACCCAAACCCAATCTAATATTCCAACTTCCAACCAAACACCTCCTACCACACCCCACACTTCCCGAGTAGGTTCAACCTTACTTTTCATTACTTATACCCCACCTACCATGGGGTTGTCCTTTTCCCCTATTTCTACCCTTCCCCTTATCTCAACCAACCTATCAACCTCTACCCAATTTAACAACTTAGTTCTCTCTATACCTAAAACACTTTTACCCATTAACACTAGAGTCACCACTCAACCTTAGCTTACCCAACCTCAAACCACCACCTCAACCATAATTTTAACTCAACCCACCTCTATTCTTCAACAAGCACCCATAACAACCTATCAATATGTCTCTAATCCACAAGGGTTCATAACACCTTCCACCCAAAAATTTATTTTAATCAATGCTTATGGGGTACCATCCCAACCTCTTGTCACCACTTACTAATATGAGGCTTCTTTAGCACCTTATCTCACTTATCCAAACATAACTATCACCAATTTTTAATATAATGTACCCCTCAATTATGCATCTTCTCAACCCCATCCAGACTTGATCAAGATGTTTATGGATAAAATGACTAACTTGGAGTCATCCATCTCTGCGTCTCATAACCTTTTATATTATGATCAAATTTGTAATGAACTCATTCAACCATCTCTCCCTATCCATGCTTATCCTCCTCAGTGGGAATTTCCCAAGTTTTCCAAAATTTAAGGCAAGGAGGACCCACAACAACATTTGAGAGATTTCCATCATTCTTGTTATTTGATCACTTATGATGATGCTCTCCTTCTTATAACTTTCCCCATGTCCTTATTTAGACCTGACCTTGATTGTTATAGTGATCTTACCCAAAATTCTATATTTTCCTTCTCTTAGTTAGCCCAAATATTTTTAGAACACTTTTCTATGAACATATCTAAAAAGGTTTCTATCACTGATCTCTATTCTATTAAACAATTCGATGATGAGTCAAGTGTTGATTTTATTGCTAGATGGACAGGTCTTGTCAACCAAATTTATTTTATTACCCCAACCCAAATTTATTGAGCTCTTCTCTTGAGGTTGTACCAAGCATATTTCCCCTACACTTCAAGTCTAAACCTTTAGAACCTTCAATGAAGCATTCATTATGGCATGAAAATTGGAAAATTGCACCATTGATAAAGGGAAGTTGAAGATTCAAAAAAAGAATTATATTTTTAAATCTAGTGACCCTTCCTCCACTAAAACCACCAACCAACCCAATGCCAAAGAAAAATCATCTACAAACTCAATTATTCTAAAAACTGCTCCACCTCTAACTATCAACCAACCATCTTGAACCAATCCTTCAAACCCTCCTCAATAACAAAATTGAAACCAAAACTGAGCTCTTCTAAGACAATTGTAGACACCGA
This sequence comes from Torreya grandis, assembly GCA_037957365.1. Classification (NCBI taxonomy): domain Eukaryota; kingdom Viridiplantae; phylum Streptophyta; class Pinopsida; order Cupressales; family Taxaceae; genus Torreya; species Torreya grandis. The sequence continues at coordinate 391,111 of JARHVA010008131.1, forward strand.
AATCGTGTCTAACCCTTGGTCATCCTCCCCCTTGGTCCCCTTTTCTAAACATTCCCAAACCCACACACTTATTAATTTAAAATAAATTAACTATTTTAAATTAATACCCCCCCTCTCCACATCATCCATGCCACCTCACTCCTAGGATCCTTTTCCTTGGATGCCTTCCTCACCCCATGCCAAATCTTAATTGCTTAATCCCATTTCATTCCTCCCATTAACCTCTCACACTCATTTAATCCACCTTCGACCGTTTTATAATGACAATTAGACCCTGGCAGTTGTAAGAATGGGCAGAAGGCTAAAAATAGCCTCTTTTCCCATTCTTTAACCACTGACGTCGGTCAGTATGCGGCCGACGTCAGTGGTTCTATCAGCGTCAATTCCCTTTAAAACTACATTTCTACTTCATTTGCTCCCCCCGCAAATGTGAATTCTCTTGCTCTAGACTTTAGGATCTCTCCATCTTCAACTTCTTATAGGTATCAACACTTCAATAGCACTCTCTAGGCACAGAGGTTCTGCATCAATCATTCTACACCAAATTGAAGGTTGCATGACATCTCCAGCATCAGCCACAACGAAAATAGGCCTCCTACACCTCTGCCTCCACCCACAGCTAAGTATTTCAAGTGGTTTTATTTCAATATTCTTTTAAATACATTAGCACTTTGTCCACTACCCATTTCCAAGCCCTATTGACACAACCCAAACTATTCTTCCCAGAGAAGCTGAAAAGCCTTCTCTCACCCTTATCTCCCATTTTGCCTCTGTCATCCATTTGGCCCCTTTTTAAACCATACTCTCTACCCTGTTGACCCAACACAAGCCACTAAGACTCCCACATACCTCTCAAACCATTCTGATTGACCATAGACTGACCTGAGACTCGTCTAAAGTGTTTCTAACTCAAATTTGCTTTTCAGACTATAAAGAAAGAAACTAGAAGAAAGTAAAGGACAAGGCTTGGAAGTACCTGGACTATAGATTGCGCACCGTAAATCCAGACGTTCGTGGGCACTCCTCTTTGGCTGTGGAGGAATGACACCTGCAAGAAAAAAGGGAAACTAGGACAAGAAAAATGTTAGACAGATAGGCAGTGGGTTGCCAAGCAAAGGCTTGTTCCCAGAAGTGTAAAAACTTCCTTAAGGGAGGTCAACCCACTGTTTTGATAAAATAAGTGACTGATAAAAGACAGAATAACAGAATACAGAAATGACAAAAAGATTAAAAATGAAAGAAGGAAACAAAATGATTACCTGAATGAAGGAGTAGGCTGAAGACAGTCGCCGAGGTCGGTAATGTTTCCGGCGTCGGTTATCTGACCTGCCGTCGTCGGCTATCCTGCCGACGTCGGTCGGGGTTGTGACCGGCGTCGGTCGGGGTTGAGCAGGGTCTGGTCTGAGTCTTGGTCTGTGGTCTGTCTGTGGACGGGTTGGACATTGATGGACGGGTCTGGGTCTGATAGACGGCTCTGGGGATGGTCTCAGGCAGAGATACAGGGGAAGGAAGAGACAAAGAGGAAGGGGAAGAGAAGGATACACAGAGGAAGGGGCCTGAGAAGGCTTTGCAGCCTCTCAGGGGAAGGGACAAAGGGAAAGACACAGAGGACAACAGAAAACAGATGATTAAGCTAAAGAAAATAAAATAAAAACCAGACTAGCTTACCTTTAGCCTGCTGAAAGAAGAAGATGGAGATGTTGCTGGAGCCACTGAAGAGTTGCTGCAAGGAGAAAATACTGATCCAAGGCCTGCTTCACCTATTGCTGTTGCTGCACGAGGTTAAGACAGAGGAGAAATAAGAGCCAAAGCGCCAAGAGGAGTTGTTTTGAGAGCTCAAGAGTCCAGGGGGTGCAACGAACGTAGGAGGGGATAATGAAGGCTGCCGACGCCGGCAGTTTCGCTGACGTCGGCCGAAGGGTCGCCGACGTCGGCGGTCGCAGGGTGGGCACAGAGGCTAAAAATAGCCTCTGCCCATTCTTGCACACCGCCGAGCGAGGGGTCATGGGCAGAACGGTCGCAAGGTTGCCAAAATGGACGAGGGGGGATATAATGGTGAGATTTGGGCTAATAAATGCTAGGGGAAGGTGGAGGGATTCAAGGGAGGATCCAAGGAGGCAAGGGTAGGGTGGAAAGGGGGCCTTAATTAATTAAAAGATGTTAATTTCTAATTAATAAGACCTAGGTGGGTTAGGGACCAAGGAGGACTAGGAGGGAGAAAGGACCAAGGGGGAGAACCAAGGTGCAGACACGTTTGCGGTGTCTACATTTGCCCCTTTTTGTCTTGTTGGTTGTTCTAGACGAACTGCAAGACAAAAACAGGAGTTGGTTGCCCCAGAAAAAGGATGAGGTGTTCCCCCCTCAAAGCGATAGTCGAGAGAAGGGAACCGAAGATCGAGTGTCGATTTGACAAAGAAATGGATAGAAAAGAGTGAGTGAAAACGCTGCCATAGTCATGATTGCGCGTAGTCCACTTCACGAGAGGGTCAGGTCAAATTGTCGCATGGTCAAGGGTCAAGGAGTGCCAAAATTGAAGTAACTGGGCCCCAGCATTTAGTCGTCTGCTGATCGGGTCACTCAATCTAAGCTGAAGCTCCAAATGGTCGTCGTGTCCCAGGTATCCAGGGCTCAGGAAGTGCTCCCAGAAACACGAAAAAGGCCACAAGTAGTAGGGATCAACTGGCTCGTGATCCTATACTTGTGAAGGGTCAAAAAAGGTCTGCGAACAATTCTGCTAACCAGCCGTGGAATAGCATACACACAAAAACAACCAAGGCAACATTGTCTTGGAAGAAGGGTCGAGGAAGAAGGAGATAGGCATGGTCGCCAATGGTCATTGGTCAAGAGGATGGATGGACGAAAGGATGCGGCCGAGCTAACCCCAGAAGACCCCATGTCAACTGAGTGCTGCCTACATAGCCCTGGTGACAGGGCCTCAGGCCGATGTAGTTCTCCCTAAAAGGGAGGGAGGGTCAGAGGGATTGATTGGTCTTGGTCAAAGTCGAATGAGTGGTCGTGGACAAAGGTCTTGGTCAAAGGGTCTTGGTCAAAGGTGACGAAGTTGGGCGTGATAAGAGTCAAAGAAGAGAAGGTTTGTCCATCATAGAGATGAACAAACGGGGGTGGTCGAGCTAACCTCAGAAGATGTGGTATCTGAGTGCTGCCTACATAGCCCTTGTCCTAGGGCCTCAGACCAATGTAGTTCAGACAAAGAGGGTCAAATGGTCGATGATGAGATTGGTCATGTGTTGAAATGATGAGGCTAAGATGAGGATAAAAGGATGCTACAGATGGTGTATTCCGTAGAAGTAGTTGAGAGTCTTTCATCTCTAGCAAGTTTCCATAGTCGCGATGGATGCATGCTAAAAATGAATAAAAGGGTCTATTTATGCTTCAGCAAGTATTGGTTTATGCTTAACATAAATTGGGTCTGGTCGGTAGTTTCCATGTGTATTGGTGTCCATGGGAACTATGCGAAATGGACAAGGATGATGCCTGATGTCATGTTGAAAATGTCAAGGCTGGAGTGAAAAAGTGTTGAAGTTGACTTGGTTTAAGGATGAGTCGACAAGAGACGTGGCCAAAGCGTGACCAAAGTGCAGAGAAAAGATGAAAGGCAAATTGCTCTTTCATTGACAAGGACCAGAAAGGAAGCACAGATAGGGGTGATTAGAACCAAAGCCCCATTCATGCATTACGTCGTTGACCAGTGTTGAGTTAGAACGGTAATCGAATCACCTTTGACATTAAAGTGAGCTCGAAGTCCCTTGAGTCGGTGATAGGAGGAGGATAGGGTAACCCAGTGTAAGAGCAGGAATAACCTTGCCCCTTTTATGGGAGACCCTGAGACAACGACAAGCCAATGTCCGTGACTCGTTTTTTTTTTTTTTTTTTTTTTTTTTTTTTTTTTTTTTTGCGCAGACTGATCGATGCGGGAAGCCTGCATAGAGATGTCATTTGATGTAATGGTCATGTTGTGAAGCTGATCGATGCGGGAAGCTTCTAAAATAGTTGCTGTTTATTGCCAGAGTAGTCATAGCCATCCTTCGAGGGAGTGGTCTATATTTTTGCTTGATAATGTTTGATAAGTTGGCCTAGCTGTCCTTCAAGGGATCAGTCTAGTAATACAGCAATGATAGTACAACTGTCCTTTGAGGGATCAGTCTGTCTTTTTGATTTGACTTGATTTAGAGACCATGGATATGTTTTGACATCTTGATTTGGATATATTGATAGAAATGAGAGTCACGGACAAGACTGTAGAAGCTCAAGGACGCCCCTTTTATTAGGACAAAGCATCACTGCATCCTAAAAGGGTTGTAAAGGACTTGTTAAAGGGGAATAGGGTTGAAAGGAATGAGGATTAAGAGGACGAGGATTGCTCAAGGGATGAGCTCAAGTTACGTGCCAAGTAGACGAGTACTCGACTAGCAGAAGAAAGGTCGAAGATGCAACGCATTAAGAGGCTCAGGTTCTGGCCGTCCGTCAAGGGAAGACAGACGATAAGTCCCTGACCCATACTTGTGCGTGATGATAAAAGGTCCAAGCCAATTGGGGGCAAATTTGCCTCGTTTACTTTGCTCCATATTGGTCACGTGCTGATTCTCTTTGAGGACGAGGTCTCCGATGTTGAAATCTCGTTCTCGCAGATTTTTGTCGTAGGCCCGCTTTATGCGACTTTGGTAGACATGGAGATGATTAAGGGCAGCTAGACGGCGCTCGTCGAGTAACTCAAGTTGAGCTAGGTGATCTTGACAAAAGTCATCGTTGGAGAGAATGTCATGCAGGGAGATACGAAGAGACGGGATCTGTACTTCGAGAGGTAAGACAGCCTCTGTTCCGTACACGAGAGAAAAGGGAGTAGCACCCGTAGAGGTTCGGATGCTAGTGCGGTAGGCCCACAAAGCGAAGGGGATATGAACGTGCCAATCCCTTCCTGTATCGTCGACCACCTTCATGAGAATTTTGGTGAGAATTTTGTTGGAAGCCTCGGCCTGCCCATTTGCTTGTGGGTAGTAAGGCGAAGAAAAGCTGAGTTTGATGCCAAATGAGTCGCATAGTTTTTGGACAGTCTTGTTTTTGAAGGACTTGCCATTGTCGGTGATGATTTTGTGAGGGACACCGAAACGATAGATGATGTGGCTGCTGATGAAGTCAACAATTTTGTCGGCTTTTGTGGAGACAAGAGGAACGGCTTCCACCCACTTGGTGAAATACTCAGTGGCAGTGATGATGGACTGATGACGAAGAGACGAGTGAGGGTTGATCTCACCGATGAGATCCAAGCCCCACTGAGAGAAAGGCCAAAAATCCTGAGCGACTTGCAAGGCGTGGCTGGGAAGATGAAGCAGGTTAGAGTGCTGCTGACACTTGAGGCAACGCCGAACATAATCGCTACAGTCTTGATGAAGGGTGGGCCAATAATAACCCAGGCGAAGGAGGCGCTTGGCAACCGAATTTCCACTGAAGTGTCCACCACAAATCCCGTCGTGGACTTGCTTTACGGCATGAGAAGCTTCAGTGGAGGTTAGACAGCGAAGAAGGAGACCGTCGAAGCCTCGCTTATAGAGAAGGCCCCCTAGCATGGTATAGCGAGTTGTGCGCTTGATGAAGGCTCGCCGCGCATTGCTAGAGAGGTTGGGAGGAGTGACAGAAAGAGACAAGTAGTCCACAAGTTGCTTATACCAGTCATCTTGTGGGCTAGAATTGATAGTGTTGATATGGTCGATGTGAGGAGAGATGTATGAAGGCAAAGGTACGCGATGCACTGTGACAAAAAGGCGGGATGATGATGATGAAGACGGGATATGCGAAGCAAGAGAAGCCATGGTGTCGGCAAACTTGTTCGTAGAGCGTGGAACAGTCTGCAAGAGGTAATGGTCAAAAGATGCCAAAAGAGTGTCAGCACGATTCTTATACCTCTGTAAAACTTCATTTTTATAGAGATACGAACCGTTAACCTGATTAACGACGAGCTGCGAGTTGCCGAAGATGTTGATAGACTTGATGTGGAGAGAAAGGGCAGTCTGAAGTCCCAAAATTAAGGCCTCGTATTCGGCCATATTATTGGTACAATCAAAGTCAAGCTTGAAAGATAGAGGCAAGGGCTCCCCGTCGAGTGGGATGAGGATGACCCCCGCACCCCCACCGAGTTGACATTTGGAGCCGTCAAAGAACATAGTCATCTGGTAGACGGTGTCATCGGTGGAAAGGGTAGCGATAGACTCGTCAGGGAACTCGCAGTGCGAAGGTTGGTTGTCGGGAAGAGGGGCATCTGCTAGTTGGTCAGTGATGGTTTGCCCCTTGATAGATTTCTGTTGGATGAAGACGAAGTCAAACTCCGCAAGCAGCATGAGCCACCGAGCCATACGTTGATTCTGATATGGCTTGGAGTGCATGTACTTGAGAGGGTCGGTGTGAGTGACGACAAAGGTTTTGTGGTTGAGAAGATAGTGGCGAAGCTTGGTAGCGGAAAAGACTAATGCCAAACAGAGTTTCTCGGTATGAGTATACCGAGTTTCATAGTCGACCAGTGTTCGGCTGATGTAGTAAACCGCTTGCTCGCGATGATGCTCGTCTCGGTGCGCGATCATGGCACCTAACGAATGGTTGGTAGCAGAGATATAAAGGTAGAAGGGTTGGTCGTCCTTAGGTGGAATGAGGACTGGTGGAGAGACCAGATAGCCTTTGAGGGCCTCAAAAGCCTCTTGACAGCCCTTATCCCAATTAAAGGAGACGTCTTTCTTAAGAAGGTGATGGAAAGGTTGGCAGCAGTCTGAAAGCTGCGAGATGAAACGGCGAATGGACTGGAGCTTCCCTTGGAGACTGTGAAGCTGCTTGAGATTGGCCGGGGGCGGCATTTCGAGAATAGCGCGGATCTTGGTGGGATCTATCTCGATACCACGGAAGGAAATGATGAAGCCGAGAAGTTTGCCTGAGAGGACCCCAAAGACACACTTCTTGGGGTTGAGGCGGACATTGTATTGAAGAAGATGAGAGAAGATGATTGTGAGAATGGTCAAGTGGTCGCGGCGGAGCTTGGCCTTGCCGAGAAGATGAGAGAAGGAGATCGTGGAAAATGTAGGTCATGGCACGCTGATAAGTGGCACCAGCATTTTTCAGGCCGAAAGGCATGACTCGATAGCAGAAAGTCCCCCATGGGGTGATAAAGGTAGTCTTGTGCTGGTCTTCTGGTGCGATCAGGATTTGATTGTACCCTGAAAACCCATCCATAAGAGATAGCATCTCATGGCCAGCCGTAAGATCAACAAGCTGGTCAATGTTAGGAAGAGGAAAGTCGTCTTTAGGACAGGCTAGGTTAAGGTCGCGATAGTCCGTGCAGATCCGAATCCCCCCAGTTGCTTTAGTAACTGGGACGATGTTAGAGACCCACTGTGGATAATTGATGGGTTGGATGAAGGAGACAGAAAGAAGGTGCTGAAGCTCCTCTTTGACAAGAAGCGCAATGCGAGGGTGCATCTTTCGAAGCTTCTGCCTAACAGGCTTAGCCTCTGGTTTGGTGACAATGTTATGGGTAGAAATGGTGGGGTCGATGCCAGGCATGTCGCTGTAAGTCCAGGCAAAGGCCTTGCTATGGTTGGAAAGGAATTGGGCATAGTCAAGCTGCTCCTGAGCGTCTAACGATTGGCCAATCTTTAAGACATGAGGAACATCGGAAGAAGAAGGGAGGTTGATGTCAATGGTGGATTCATTTAACATAACCTGGGTCTCGGAAGGGAGGAAACGCTGGACGAAAGAGTCATCGGCACCCATGTAGGAAAGGATGGCGTCATCGTCAACGCAGTGGACAGTGTGAATGGTTGCCGACTCATCCTCTACCATGCTAGGAAAGATGAGAGGGAGAGACCTGGGCACCCCATTGAGCTGATAAGTCAGGGGTTCCAGGCGGATGGTGTTTATGGAAAAAAAAAACTAGGAGGGATGGAAACCACCGACTCCGTAGGTGACGAAGGAGAAAGGGGCGAGTCTGGAAGAGATTGGTCAGTGGTTGGTTCGGGACAAAGGTCGGGAGGAGCCTGAGTGGGATCATGATATCCCAGGCCATAGCGTTTCTTGGCATCGTGATCACTGAGCGGCTCGATGGGCTGATGGGAGCCCTGCTCATAACGTCCGAAACCAAAACCCTTCCATGCACACCTGTGAAGGTAAGTGTGTGCAAAGGCAGGGTTGCCAAGAAACGAGAAATTAGATGTGAAAGGTTGGGGTGAAGAGAGGGAAGCGCCGTAGGTAGGAGCTTGATTAAGCCCCCCATAGACAAAGTTGGTTCGGAAGTGAGGAGGACCATAAGGCATGACCGTCCCGATTCGAGGGTCGTAATTAGGACTAAGGTGAAGGCGTCCATACTCTTGCGGAGTTTGGAACATGTCGAGGGTCAACAAGCAATATTCCCCAAGCGATAGTCGTTGGAAGATGTCTTCCATGGGGTCTTTGGTCAGCGCTTGAAGAGGAGGGGGGAGGGCATCTGCCGATTGCGAACTGGTCAAAGCTTCTGCAGATGGAGGCGGTGCCGGAGTGGACGGCTTGATGGGGATGAGGACGTCGTTAGGACGATAGGTGGTGTTGAAGTCTTGAAGGGTGAAGGGTCAGCGGGAATGGTGTGGACTTGCCCGTCATGCTCGAACTTCACACAACGGTGCAGGGTGGAGGGTATACAGGCCATGGCACGGATCCAAGGTCGGCCCAGTAGAAGGTTATATTGAAACTCTCCTTCGATGATATAGAAGAGCTCCGGGACTGTGCGTGGGCCTACGCGAATGTGGAGGATGACTGTGCCAATGGTCGTGGCGGTGGTGTCGTTGAAAGAGCGTAAGATAGCGTCAGTTTTAGAGACGCAGTTCTGAGGAAGAGCCAGCTGATCAAAGGCATGGATAGAGATTATGTTGATGCTAGCGCCGCCGTCGATCATAACGCGTTTAATGTGTGTCTGATCAACATAGGCAGTGATGAAGAGGGCGGCGTCCTGATCTTCCGTGTTAGATGCGGGAATCTCAGAATCGCTGAATGTGATGGAAGCGATAGGAGACAAGGAATGGACGAGGGCAGCGAGTGGTTGGGGGTCCTCGGGTCGGACCTCCACTGCCTGCAAGGCTTGGATAAGGGCTTGACGGTGCTGAGGCGAGGTTTGGATAAGGTCGTAAAGAGACATCTTCACAGGTGTCTGGTGAAGCTGCTTCAGCATGGAGTCATGGATTGGCCCGGAAGAGGAAGACGAAGAAGGTTGGGACGCGCCAAGGATAGAGATTTTAGGCTTGGGCGCAAGGGGTGGCTGGACGAAGGGATAGGTCCAAGGAATGGCAGCTTTTTCCTTGGCCTTGTCCTTTTGCGATCTAGTGGTTACACGGATAGCATTGATTTCGAAAATGGGAGGCGAAGAAGGGGTCATGTCTTGCTGGTGAGATGTTGACGTGTTTGAAGAAGTTGGACAGGAAGGAGTCGGGGTCTGGTCAAGAGTGTCCTCAAGGAGAAGAGTGTCTTTCTCCATGTGGCGGCGAATGACAGCCTTGAGGGCACAGCAAGTCTCGGTGTCGTGTCCTGGTGTACGATGATATAAACAAATTTTCGTATCGTCGAACCAGGAGGGCTTGGACCCGAGAGGTTGGAAAGGCTTGATGGGCAGAAGAGTTATGTCAGAAGTCTGGAGAAGTCGGCGCAATATCGACGAGTATGAGCCCAATAGAGGGTCCGTGCTATTTGATATGCGCGAGGTCGGTGACTTTTGCTTAGGCGAGGTTAGAAGAGGTTTCCGTACCACCTTATGGGTTGATGGCGCGGTGACAGATGGAGACGGCTCTTTCTTGACGATTGATACCGCCTTTTTAGGAGAGGGACGACTAGAGGTAGGCAGAGGAAGCAAAGGAGGCAACGAGTTTTGATTGAAGGTCGGAGTGGGAAGGATGCTAGCCAAGGTCGAAGGATGGGGGCCCAAAATGGATGGCAATGGTGACGGAGAAGGAGGCGTTCGTTTCGGTGGTCTGGCAGTCTTCTTCGTCTTGGTCGGAAGACTGCTACTGGTCGAGGTCTGGCCTAAGTCCACCTTCACTTGCGGGTGAGTGAGGGAGGAGATAGGATGAACGCCAAATGACTTGATGGGTTTGGACGAGATAGATGCAGGCTTCGGTTTGGACGGGTTTGGTTGAGGTTTAAGAGTCTGGTCTTTGTCAAGAGTCTGACGAGATTCCGCCTTAGGAGGATTAGCGGCATGTGATGAGAGGGCGCGGGTATGTTGAAGGGTCTTAAGACGCTCCCACAACACCTGAGGCGTCACTTTCCTCGAAGGGAGAAGTTCAATCTTCTCCACTAACCGGGAAAATGGCTGAGAGGAAGATGTTGATGGTTGCGAGGTTGAAGACGAGACGGGAGTAGTGGTCTTGGACACATGATGTGGTGAAGTCATGACAGATGAAGACGAAGGCGAGACAGGTTCTTCCCTGGGTGGGGAAGAAACCGGGGAGCGAGGCTCCTCCAGTGGGTAAAGGGCAGGGATGACAGTGCCCTCCACTTGCGGCTGAGCAGTAGGAAGGGTCGGGTCCTCCAAAGGCTGCAGAAAGGAGGATGGCGAGACTGAAGGTACTGACAAGGCCGAAGCATCCTCCAAAATGAGAGAGGTCAATGGAGAACTAGCCGGGGAGAGAGGCTCGTCCACATGTGACGGACTGATAGATGGACTAACCTCAAGAGGTTGGTTGGGGACGAAAGGAGAGACCGTATTGACTGTCCGAATATTGTGCTCATGATTATCGTCAATTAAGGTCTGGACATGGTTCTGAGCTGGCGGATGATTGGGGAAAGGTTGTTTGAAGATGTCAATGGCCTGATTAGGGGGTGCATTAGGATTGTCTAAGATGAGATCCCCCTTCTCAAGCATGTCTTGTATTATGTTCTTAAAGGTCTTGCAGTTCTCCGTGTCATGGCCCTTAACACGGTGAAAGCTGCAGAAGTCTTGCTCCCTATACCACGCGGGGATGGCGTGTGAGGGATCAAATTGCGGAGGAGGTCGGGCTTGAGGGAGATTGAGGACCCCCTGCTTAAGAAGCTTTTCCAGCACAGACGCATATGATTCTCCAAGGGGAGTATATCGTCGCTGCAAGTATCTTTGCTGGAATTGCCGAGTAGCGCTCTGAGACGTAGAGGGCTCAGGCTGATTGGACGAAGAAGATGAAGGTCTAACAACCACGGCATTAGCTGAAGCCTTGGATTTAGAATTGGATGATGATGGCTTGGCAGAAGAAGAGTCATTGGTCTTAGAGCTGGGATTCTTACTCCACAGCTTGACTTTGTTCTCCTCGATGGCACGCAACTCTAGTTTGCGGGCCATCGTGAAGGCCTCATCAAAAGTGCGGAAGGTTTGAACCCTCAGAGTGGAAGAGATATGTCGGGCACAGGCTTGAGAAAAGAGTTCAATAAGCTCGGCCTGGGGCAAGGAAAAGGAGAGTTGGTTGATAAGGCCTCTCCATCGAGCCACGAAGTCGGCTATGGACTCGTCCTCGAATTGCCGAATAGAATAGAGGTCCGTGATTGAGACTTTCTTGGTTATGTTGATAGAAAAGTGATCGAGAAATAGCTGAGCCAATTGCGTGAATGAGAAGAGAGAATGACTAGGAAGGGAGCTGTACCAGTCAAGTGCAGCACCCGAGAGAGACATAGGAAACATGCGTAAAAGTAACGCATCGTCATGGCCAATGAGGTAGCAGGCGTGTCTGAATGCCCGCAAATGTTGTTGTGGGTCTTCCTTGTTTTGAAAGCGAGAAAACTTCGGAAGCTCCCACTGGCTAGGATATGGTCTGATTGGGACAGAAGGATGGATGGGCTCGTTACAGATCTGCTCATATGAAAGAGTGTTGCGCGAGCCGGAAACAGAGGTCTCAAGACTGGTCATCTTGTCCATCAGCATCTTGATGATGTCTGCCGACGGATTGACGGGTTGCGCGCCCCCTAGGTTGTAGGGCGCTTGGAAGAGGTTAGAGGAGGCGTGCGACATAGTCAGTTGTATAATATACGGATGACTAATCGCAGGGGCAGAAGTGAAGGCTAAAGGTGGTTGGTTAGAAGACATAGCTGGGCCCGTTGTTGCCACGAGAGGTTGAACTGTGGTAACGGGGGCCAAGGGATAAGAAGCCACCCTGGTGTTGATAGGGGCCAGGGTAGGCGGAATAGAGACGACAAGGTTTTGAAATGGAGTGGATAGAGGTTGAGCGGGTTGAGGTTGACAAGGGGCCAGAACCCCGGTGGAAGTGGGCCCAATGATAGAGGGAGAAGCCACACCTGGAGGATTGGTCAAAGTCTGGTCAGTGGTCAAAGCGATGGCTTGAGTGTCTGAAGGTTGAACTATGGATGTTGTTGATACAGCTGTAGTCGCGACAAGGGAGGTCGGCATTCCGTAGATCGGATTGCCCAAGGAGTCCCGCGTTCGGCTATGTGCGAGATAATGTTGCAAAGCCTTGACATTGAGGTCCAAGAATCGCTCGAAGTCTTGGTCCCCTTCTTGGACAATGGGAGTCTGCGGCAGGGTTGGACGGGCAGGAGTTCTTTCGGTCTCCGAGTTGAACTCCATTGTAGGCTTGGTCACGGATGGGGTGGACGGAAGCGGTTGACGGCAGGCGTGGTCAACAAGAGCCTTGGCTTGGCTACGAGTGAAAACCATGCAAGGCAAAGAAGGTTCGGGTCTCAGGAACTGTGTTGCTCAGTTTCAGAAGACCAGGATGAAGTCTTGACAGAGAAAGGATAGGTTTCAGGTTGCTGGTTTTGGAAAAAAAAGGACAGTGACAGAGACCGACGTCGGTTGAAAAACCGATGTCGGTAGGAAATGAGGCCGACGTCGGTCAGATAACCGATGCCGGTAACAGATGAAGCCGACGTCGGTATCAGAACTGATGCCGGTAACAGATGAAGCCGACGTCAGTATCAGAACCGATGCCGGTGACAGTGTTTTCCAGAGAGCCAAAAGGTTCTTGGAAAAACAAAGAAGAAACGTCCTCACACACTCAAACAAACAGATGAGAAGAGGAAAACAGAGAGAGACAGACAGGCCTAAGCGATAAATCCTAGGAATTAACCTTAGAAACTTGTGGCTTATGCCTTAGATGAATGTTTGGGGAGATTGGCTGAAAAAAGGGTCCTAGAAGAAGGCGGTCTAAGGATGGTTTCAGGTGTTGTTTTAGGTGCTCAAAGATCTGTGTTAGGGTATGGTACGTGGCCTGGTGCTAAGGAGCAAGCTCCCCTCACTTCACGATTCCAGTGGTTAGCTGGTCTCGCTTAGCCAAGATATACCTCGCCTAGAGTTTAGACTCCGCCAGAGAACGGAGTGGGCTTCCCCCTTGGTGATAAAATCCAAGTGGGGTCACCGGGACAGGTAAGGTATCCGCTGGGGGATGAATTCCCAGTCGGGCCTTGTCTCAGGTATGTTATATGTGTGTTTTAGTGCATGTGATTAGGTAGTGTAACATAAAGTGTCTACGGTTTATTCAATATGCGCCTAAGTTTACTAGATGTGGACTAATGCAAGGACAAGCAGAGATGAAAGTGCAATATGTTTTAAGCCCAAGTCGAAATGTGATATTGTTATGAAGACAAGAAGGAGAAAGGGATGAGAGTATGAGATTAAGACTAGTCTAGAATGCAAGGAAGAAATGTTTGTTTTAGACCTGCTTATAGTGGCATTTGGAATAGAAGAAAGAGACAAAAAGGAAGGAGCCTAAATGCACCTAAATGAAAAGAAGAAGGAACCCAGGAGGAACCTATGGTCCCACCGGGCGTGCCAGAGATGTTTCTAACTCAAATTTGCTTTTCAGACTATAAAGAAAGAAACTAGAAGAAAGTAAAGGACAAGGCTTGGAAGTACCTGGACTATAGATTGCGCACCGTAAATCCAGACGTTTGTGGGCACTCCTCTTTGGCTGTGGAGGAATGACACCTGCAAGAAAAAAGGGAAACTAGGACAAGAAAAACGTTAGACAGATAGGCAGTGGGTTGCCAAGCAAAGGCTTGTTCCCAGAAGTGTAAAAACTTCCTTAAGGGAGGTCAACCCACTGTTTTGATAAAATAAGTGACTGATAAAAGACAGAATAACAGAATACAGAAATGACAAAAAGATTAAAAATGAAAGAAGGAAATAAAATGATTACCTGAATGAAGGAGTAGGCTGAAGACAGTCGCCGAGGTCGGTAATGTTGCCGGCGTCGGTTATCTGACCTGCCGTCGTCGGCTATCCTGCCGACGTCGGTTGGGGTTGTGACCGGCGTCGGTCGGGGTTGTGGCCTGTGGTCAGGTTTGAGCAGGGTCTGGTCTGAGTCTTGGTCTGTGGTCTGTCCGTGGACGGGTTGGACACTGATGGACGGGTCTGGGTCTGATAGACGGCTCTGGGGATGGTCTCAGGCAGAGATACAGGGGAAGGAAGAGACAAAGAGGAAGGGGAAGAGAAGGATACACAGAGGAAGGGGCCTGAGAAGGCTTTGTAGCCTCTCAGGGGAAGGGACAAAGGGAAAGACACAGAGGACAACAGAAAACAGATGATTAAGCTAAAGAAAATAAAATAAAAACCAGACTAGCTTACCTTTAGCCTGCTGAAAGAAGAAGATGGAGATGTTGCTGGAGCCACTGAAGAGTTGCTGCAAGGAGAAAATACTGATCCAAGGCCTACTTCACCTATTGCTGTTGCTGCACGAGGTTAAGACAGAGGAGAAATAAGAGCCAAAGCGCCAAGAGGAGTTGTTTTGAGAGCTCAAGAGTCCAGGGGGTGCAACGGACGCAGAAGGGGATAATGAAGGCTGCCGACGCCGGCAGTTTCGCCGACGTCGGCCGAAGGGTCGCCGACGTCGGCGGTCGCAGGGTGGGCACAGAGGCTAAAAATAGCCTCTGCCCATTCTTGCACGCCGCCGAGCGAGGGGTCATGGGCAGAACGGTCGCAAGGTTGCCAAAATGGACGAGGGGGGATATAATGGTGAGATTTGGGCTAATAAATGCTAGGGGAAGGTGGAGGGATTCAAGGGAGGATCCAAGGAGGCAAGGGTAGGGTGGAAAGGGGGCCTCAATTAATTAAAAGATGTCAATTTCTAATTAATAAGACCTAGGTGGGTTAGGGACCAAGGAGGACTAGGAGGGAGAAAGGACCAAGGGGGAGAACCAAGGTGCAGACACGTTTGCGGTGTCTACATAAAGCCTCACTGCCCTGACCGAAATTGGCCACCAGGCCCATTGCCCCTACCGACATCGATAGACCGATCGACGTTAGCAACCTTGACCAACCGACGCTGGCAGACATACCGAAGTCAGCGACTGTGGAAGACAGATTATTGCATATAGGTATGCATTTGTTTTTATTTCTTTTGTTCAGTCTTTCATCATTTCTTTTTCTAGCAGTATTATGTTCTGTATCAATCAGTGGATTGTCACCCTTCCAGGAAGTCTTTGCACTTCTAGGATCAAGCATTGCTTGGCACCCCACTACTTATCTATCTAACAATTCTCTTGTTTAAGTCTCTCTCATCTGTAGGTGTCATCCTCCATAGCCAAAGAGGAGTCCCTACAATGTCTGGATACAGTGCGCAGACCTCATCCGGGTATCATCTAACCCTAGTCCATTCTCTCGTTTCTTATTTCTTTTGAATGTGGAAAAGCAAAAATAGTTAGAAACAACAATATACTCCCATTAGAGAATCATGTGTTAATTTTGGATAAATTTCTTAAATCCAATCTCATCTAACTTACACTAATCAAGCCACCCCAATAATTTGATTCTTCTCACCCCTTACCTAGGTGGTATAACAAAAATGACCAATGTGCCTTTCACAGTGTTGTAAGGCATGACATTAATAAATGTAATACCTTCAAAATTCTTGTCCAAAATTTGATTGATAGTGGAGATATTACATTTGATAACCCAAATTCACCTCCTAATCAGTAGCTTAACATTTCTATAAACCTTTCCCCAATCATTCTCTTTATACCCATCACCATGATAATCAACCTGAATCGTCTACCTCCCATGAGGTCCACACCATCAATGTTATCAATAGTGAGCCCATTATTGAGGATACTATTACCAAAATTACCCAAGTTGATCAAATTAACTCACCATTTACTCCCTTGAATACCCAAATAGAGGAATCAATTTCCCATCTCTCTTTACTTGATGAGACCTTGGCTCTACCTACCTCTCACTTGGTAGAAAAACTAGAGTCAACCATCACATTAACCATTCCCACATCTTCCACTCCTCCCATCCAAGTAGTAGAACTACCCTCCTCTCTTTTGGACAACAAAATAAAGGAGACAACCCTACCCTTTCTTCCCATTGAGGATCTCATACCTACTCCTCCTACTATAGAACCATCCATAGAAACCATACCCCAAAAGAAGGTTACCTCATCCCCCAAATCACTACCTTTGAGACCTTTCACCAAAAATAAAAACATCAAAACCATTCCTTCTTCTCCTCACAATTATTTAAGCTTTGAGACTGATGACCAAGGAACTAAACCTATTTATAATCCCTTCTCTAGGTTAGTCCAAAGTTTAGAGTTCACCTCTCAACCTAACTTTGATAGAGCCACTTTTTAGCATCTACTTAGACTTCCTTACTAAAATAAATCTAAATCCTATACTTCACTTGGGTCCACCCTTAAACCCATTATTACTGATCCACCAATCACCTCTTCCAAAACCTTAAGAAAACCATTCCAATGACCTCAACCTAAAATTACTAAATCACCTTATGCCTTTTTCACCAAACCAATTAAGAACCTAGGAATTATTCCCACACCTAGTCATACTCACCCTCCTTTGAGGTTGAAATTGAGCCCATCAAGCCCACTAAAGACAAATCCAACCAAACCTATTAATAAGATAGAGTTATCTAAACCTCTACCATAAACTAGACCAATAACACCTCCTCCTCATTTACCTTCCATTTCAGGACCTCATCCCTCTACCATTCTAGTTACCTATTTTACTTCTAAGAAATTGTCTCCTTTTTATCCATTTTCACCCATCAAACCCTTTAGTTATCCATCATTTTTAACCAAACTATCTACCTCTACTTTCCCACCTATAGTTAAACCTTCATCATCCAAGCCTCCAATCTCTAATCCAATCATAACCAAGCAAACCCAAGTAAAACCCCAAACCAAAATCATTCCTCCAAACAAAAATTACATGAAGAAGCCTACACCCAATAAAGTTCCCACTCCTAAAACCAAATACCCGATACCTAAAGCACATTTGCTTGAGTCCTATACAAAAATTTTGCAAAGGGTTTTGCAAACCTCTTCCATTAGATTAGCTCCAATCAAAACTTGTGACCCCTCCCATCTTAAGCCCACATGGTTCAATGATAATTTGATTTGTCTTTACCATAGGACTCCTAGACATGATCTCTTGGAATAAAATCCATTGAGCCCATCACATACTCCACTACCTAACCAACCCATCCAACAAGTACCAATTCCCCCATTCCCACCTAAGGTTGAAGAGGAGGAACCAAAGCAAACATCAAGCCCCTTTATCCAAATAATTCATATGTTTACCCATTCTTAGGCCCAATATAATGATAAGGACAAATACAAATTATCCATCCCATGGACTTACCCTTTGACCTCTCAACCCACCAACTAAGCCCAAACATCTCCACCTATACCCTTGAAACCATCAAAAGCCAAAGTCTTTATTTTATGAGCTCCACCCTCCAACCCTTCTCCATTCATCCAATGGCTCATGCTAAAACAAATTTACCAAATACCAGTGAAAATGAGCCTTTTTGATCTAATAAACACCTTGCCTCAACATTGCCAATCATTGCTTAAGGTTCTGCATTCATAGAGGTTTAACTTGATGATCCATAACCTCTTACATCTTTTATTGGATCCCTCCTCCATTTTGCCCTTGTCACTTTTTAAGATTATGAAATCCTACTTTTTCATACTAAAGATCTTGATCCTCCCCTCTTCATCATATCATACATCAATCAAACCCATGTCAAAAGGGTAATGATTGATGGGGGAGCTAGAATCAACATAATCTCCTCCCATTCATATGACTAACTTCAACTACCCACAAACATCATTCCTAAGAGTACAATGATCCTTCATTATTTAAATGATACTATGGCAATCACCTTAGGGACTGTGGTGCTCCACATAGATTTGGGACCTCATACCATGCCCAAACTATTTTATGTTATTGAGGGCTAGTTCTAATATAATGTGTTACTCAGATGCCCTTGGATCTATGTTATGAGTTGCATCCCTTCCACCTTACACTGATGCATCAAATTTGAACATGAGGGACAAGTTATTACAATTAAATTTGATCCTAGTCCCTTTGCCACTTTCAATATGACATATCGGCTTAATGATGTTTTAATTCCTCCTTCATCCACCTCACAACCAGATTCTAACCAAACCCCCTCATCAATCACCATTGATAAAATTTCCCCCCACTGTAATGATGAAGCATCTACTAGCTCATTTATCCCTTCATCACTAATTCTGATACAAGACCCCCTATAATTAACATTTCAACAACTCTCACTAGCGGAATATCACCTTCTAACTTTAGATGTTTTCCCTACTCCACAAGAATATGGTAATCTTCAAATGACCCTTCTTATGATCCCTACATCATAACCATTATACCTTTTGGTTTCACCAACAATCAAATAAATTTCATCTATGGGGGACTTGATCAGCCATTCCTTGCTCCCACCACTATCCCATATATCAAACTATTCACCATTGACTTCTCTTATCTAGACAAACTAGCCTTTGCTAAAGCATACATTCATAGATGTACTTGTAAGGGCTTTGGTTTTGTTCTTTATTAGTAAGATCCTCATGAGTTACCTATCATCAAAACCCAAAAACCTCATGAGTACTTTGGCCTTGGGTTCAAACTGTAGACACCAAAAATGTGTCTGCACCTTGGTCATCTTTCGTTCTCCCCCCTTGTCCGCCTCGACCTATATCCTAACCCTTGTCCTAATCCCCTTCATTCATTAAATTAAAATAAATTAAACATTTTGATTTAGTTTCCCCCTTTCCACCTCACCCTTGCCACCTTGGATCCCCTCCTTGGATCCCCCCCACCTCTCTCCTAGCTTTTATTACCCCAAATCTCCCTTTTATCTTCCTCCTGCACCCATTAAGCATCCTCATGACCGTTTCTCCACGAACCCTCGACCCGGCGGCGTGTAAGAATGGATAGAGGCTATTTTTAGTCTCTGTCCCCATTCTACCACTACCGACGTCGGCTACCCTGCAGCCGACATCAGCGATTCTGCCGACGTCGGCAGCCTTCAAGACCGTTTCCTGCATTCGTTGCAGACCCCCCTGGACTGGCAAACAGAATTATCTTGACACTTTGGCATTCCACTCTCCTCCCTCTCAACCTCACACAACAAGCTTCTACAAGCACAACAGGGACTTTGCATCAACCAGTAACACCAGCAACAGGTACAAGATCAACACCACTCCTTCAGCAGGACACAAGTAAGTTTTCTTCTATGTTTTATTTGTGTTTTCTAGTCATTTGTTTTCAAAACTAGATTCAGCATCCTATCCCCATACCAGACCAGTCCCAAACCCTGTCTTTCTACTATCTCTGCCTTCTGTTTGATTCTTCTATCAGATCATCCCTCCTGCCAACAAAGACCCTGCACAGGGCATCCAATCAGACCCAGACCATTCCCCAAACCATTCAAGCACATCCATAAACTTTGTCTCAGACCTGTCCACGGACCAGACCCAGACCAGACCCATCCACAGACCAAGAAACTTAACCAGACCCAATTATAGGCCACTGCCCCGACCGACACCGGTCATTACCCCAACCGACGTCGGTAGACTAACCGACATCGGCAGACCAGACAATCGACGCCAGCAACACCCCCAACCTCGGTGACTGTGATCAGGCTAACAGTTCCTTCCAGGTAAACATTTGTCTTCTCTTTCCTTTCTAGTTTGTTATCATTTTAGTATTCTGGCATTCTATCTTTTATCAGTCTTTTATTTGTCTTTTACTAGTGGGTTGACATCCCTTAAGGAAGTTTTCATACTTCTAGGATCAAGCTTTTGCTTGGCAATCCACCATCTATTTATCTAACCTTCTTTGTGTCCAAGTCTCTTTCTTTGCAGGTGTCATTCCTCCACAGCCAAAGAGGAGTGCTCACAGTGTCTAGATTACGGTGTGCAGACTACATCCAGGTACACAAGCCTTGACCATTTCTTTAAGTTTCTCAAATTCTCTATCTTTTGAATGTAGAAAGCGATTTTGCATAGAAACATTCTGACACGCCCGGTCGGACCCTTGGGTCTCCCTTGGGTTTTATTTCCTTCTTTTCATATAGGGTGCATTTAGGATCCTCCCTTTTCACCCCTTCCTTCTTTTCTAAATGACACTATAAGCAGGAATAAAAAGAATTTTCTTCCCTTTCTTGCATTTCTAGACTAGTCTAAAATTATTTTCTTCACCTTTTCTCAACTTTTTTTTCATCCAAACTTCACATTTTGACTTGGGGCATTAAAACACTTTGCATTCCATTTCTACTTGTGCTTGCATTAGTCCACACTTAGTAATTAGCAAAATGCATATTGAATAAATCGTAGATCACTTGATGTTACACAACCAAACCACATGCACTAAAACAAACATAAAACTTACTTGAGACAAGGCCCGACTGGGATTTCATCCCCCAGCGGATACCTTACCCCGTCCCGGTGATCCTACTTGGATTTCATCACCAAGGGGAAAGCCCACTCTGTTCTCTGGCAGAGTCTAAACTATAGGGAAAGTATATTTTGGCTAAGCGGGTCCAGCTTGTCACTGGGCTCGTGAAGTGAGGGGAGCTTGCTCCTTAGCACCAGGCCATGTACATAACCTAACACAGACTTTGAGCACTTAAAAAAGACCTGAAACCATCCATAGACTGCCTCTTCTAGGACCCTTCTATCAGCCAACCTTCCCAAACACTCATCTAAGGCATAAGCCACAAGATTCTAAAGTTGATTCTTAGAATTTCACGCTTAGGGCCTGTCTGTCTCTCTCTATTTTCTATTCTCATCTGCTTGTTTGAGTGTGTGAGGACGCTTTCTTCATTATTTTTCCAAGAATCTTCAAATCTTTTGGTTTTCTAGAAAACATAGTCACCGGCATCAATTTTACCATCGACGTCGGTTTCCTTTTCTTACCGGCATCGGTTATCTGACCGACGTCGGCCATCTTTCTTGCTGACATCGGTTTTTCAACTGACGTTGGTCTCTGTCACTGTCCTTTTCTTCAAAACAACAGCCTTGAAACCTGTCCTTTCTCTGCCAAAATCCCATTCTAAATTTCTGGAACTAAAAAAACACAGTTTCTGAAACCTGACCTTCCTTGCCTTGAATGGTTCTGACTCATAGTCAAGCCAAGGCTCTAGTCAACCACGCGAGGCATCAACCGCTTCCATCCACCCCGTCCATAACCAGTCCTATAATGGAGTTCCACTCGGAGACTGAAAGAACTCCTACTCATCCAACCCCGCCCTAGACTCCTATTGTCCCAGAAGGGGACCAAGATTTCGCACAATTCTTAAACCTCAACGTCAAGGCCTTGCAACACTATCTCGCACATAGCCGAATGCGGGACTCCTTGGACAATCTGATTTATGGAATGCCAACCTCTCTTGTCGTGACTACGGCCGTATCAATAGCATCTGTAGTTCAACCTTTAGACACCCAAGCTATCACCTTGACCAATGACCAGACCTTGACCAACGTTCCAGGTGTGGCTTCTCCCTCCATCTTGGGGCCCACTTCCATCGGGGTTTTGGCCCCCTATCAACCTCAACCCGCTCAACCGCTATCCACTCCTTTTCAAAACCTGGTCATCTCTATTCCACCTACCTTGGCCTCTATCAACACTAGGGTAGCTTCCCATCCATTGGCCCCTGTTACCACAATCCAACCTCTCGTGGCAACATCAGGCCTAGCTATGCCTTCTACCCAACCACCCTTAGCCTTCTCTTCTATCCCTGCGACTAGTTATCCCTATGTTGCACCCTTACAGGCATAGCTAACTACATCGTGTGCCTCCTCTAGCCTCTTCTAAGCACCCTACAACCTAGGGGGCGCTCCACCCATCAATCCATTAGCAGATATCATCAAAATGCTGATGGACAAGATGTCCAACCTAGAGACCTCCGTTTCTGGCTCATGCAATGCTCTCTCATACGAGCAAATTTGCAATGAGCCCATTCATCCTTCTGTCCCAATTAGGCCATATCTTAGCCAGTGGGAACTTACAAAATTTTCTCGCTTTCAAAGCAAGGAAGACCCACAACAACACTTACGAGCATTCAGACATGCCTGTTACCTTATTGCCCATGACGATGCGTTGCTTTTATGCACGTTTCCTATGTCTCTCTCAGGTGCTGCGCTTGACTGGTACAGCTCCCTTGCCAGCCATTCCCTCTTCACATTCACACAGTTGGCCCAGCTCTTTCTTGATCACTTCTCCATCAACATCTCCAAGAAGGTCTCGATCACAGACCTCTATTCTATCCGTCAATTCGAGGACGAATCCATAGCCAACTTCATTGCTCGATGGAGAGGCCTCATCAATCAACTCTCTTTTTCCTTACCCCAGCCTGAACTTATTGAACTCTTCTCCCAAGCCTGTGTCAGACATATTTCTTCCACCTTGAGGGTTCAAACCTTCCGCACCTTCGACGAAGCCTTCACGATGGCCCGCAAACTTGAGTTGCGTGCCATCAAGGAGAATAAAGTCAAGTTGCGGAGCAAGAATCCCAACTCTAAGACCAATGACTCCTCTTCTTCTAAACCATCATCATCCAATCCTAAGTCTAAAGCTTCAGCTAAGGCTGTGGTTATTAGACCTTCATCCTTTTCACCTTCAAATAATCAGTCTGAGCCATCCACATCTCAGAGCGCCACCTGTCAATTCCAGCAGAGATACGTACAACATACTCCTCTTGAAGAATCATACGCGTCTGTGCTAGAAAAACTTGTTAGACAGGGGGTTCTCAATCTCCCTCAAATCCGACCACCTCCATAATTTGATCCCTCACACGCCATCCCTGTGTGGTATAGGGAACGTGACTTCTGCAACTACTACCGTGTTAAAGGACATGACACGGGGAATTGCAAGACCCTTAAAAACATAATCCAAGACATGCTTGAAAGGGGTGACCTCGCGCTAGACAATCCCAATGCACCCCCTAATAAGGCCATCGACATCTTCAAGCAACCATTCCCCAATCATCCACCGACCCAAAACAATGTCCAGACCTTAATTGACGAGACTCATGAACACAACATTCGAACAGTCAATACGGTCTCACCCTTCATCCCCGACCGACTTCAAGAGGTTAGCCCATCTATCAGTCCATCACATGTGGACGAGCCTCCTTCCTCGGTTAGTTCTCTGTCAACCTCTCTCATCTTGGAGGATGCCTCGACTTTACCAGCACCACCGGTCTCACCATCCTTCTTCCTACTACCTATGGAGGACCAGACCCTTCCTACTCCTCGACCGCAAGTGGAGGGCACCATCATCCCTGCCCTTTACCTGCTTGAGGAGCCTCATTCGCCAGTTTCTTCTCCACCCAGGGAAGAACCTGCCTCTCCTTCGTCTCCAACCAAAGACGAATCTGTCACGACTTCATCATGCCATGGGTTCGAGACTACTACACCCATCTCGTCTTCAGCCCCACAACCGTCAACATCTTCTCAAGGATCCAAATCTCATCCATCATCTTCTCAGCCATTTTCTCGATTAGTGGAGAAAATTGGACTTCTCCCTTCAAGGAAAGTGACGCATCAGGTATTGTGGGAGCATCTTAAAGCTCTTCAGCATGCCCGTGCCCTCTCATCACATGCTGCTAATCCTCCCAAGGCAGAATCTCCCAAGACTCTCAACAAAGACCAGACGCCCAAACCTCAATCAATCCCATCAAGACCAAAACCTGCATCTGCCCCATCTAAACCTATCAAGTCACTTGGCGTTCGCCCTGTCTCAACCCTCACTCACCCACAAGTGAAGGTGGACTTAGACCAAACCTTGACCAGTAGTAATCTTCCAACCAAGTCAAAGAAGACTGCCAGACCACAGAAGTGAACCCCTCCTCCCCCATCACCATTGCCATCCATTTTGGGCCCCCATCCTTCAACCCTGACCAAAATCCTTCCCACTCTGACCTCCAATCAAAACTAGTTGCCTCCTTTGCTTCTTCTACCTACCTCCAGCCTACCCTCTCCTAAAAAGGTAGTACCTCTCACGAAGAAAGTGCCGTCTTTGCCTGTCTCTGCACCATCAACCCATAAGGTGGTACGAAAGCCTCCTCTAACTCCACCTAAGCAAAAGTCACTGACCTTGCACATATCAACTAGCACAGACCCTTTAATGGGGTCATACTCATTGATATTACATCGACTTTTGCAAAATTCCAACATAACCCTTCCACCCATCAGACCTTTCCAACCTCTCAGGTCCAAGCCCTCCTGGTTTGACGACACAAAGATTTGCTTATATCATCGTACGCCAGGACAGGATACCGAGACTTGCTGTGCCCTTAAGGCTGTCATTCACCGTTATATGGAGAAGGACACTCTTCTCCTTGAGGACACTCTTGACCAGACCTTGACCCCTTCCCATCCAACCTCTTCAACCACACCAACATCTCACCAGCAGGCCATGACCCCTTCTTCACCTCCTATCTTTGAAATCAATGCTATCCATATAACCACTAGGTCGCAAAAGGACAAGGCGAAAGAAAAAGCTGCCATTCCTTAGACCTACCCTTTCATCAAGCCACCTCTTGCACCCAAGCCTAAAATTTCTATCCTTGGCGCATCTCATCCTTCTTCGTCTTCCTCTTCTGGGCCGATTCATGACTCCATGGTGAAACAGCTTCACCAGACACCTGTGAAGATGTCCCTTTATGACCTCATTCAAACCTCGCCCCAGCATCATCAAGCCCTCATCCGAGCCCTCCAAGCAGTAGAGGTCCAACCTGAGGACCCCCAACCACTTGCTGCCCTCATCCATTCTTTATCTCCTATTGCCTCCATCACATTCAGCAATTCTGAGATTCCCACATCTAACACGGAAGATCAGGACGTCGCCCTCTTCATCACTGCCTATGTTGATCGAACACGCATTAAATGTGTTATGATTGACGGAGGTGCTAGCGTCAACATTATCTCCACCCATGCCTTTGATCAGTTGGCTCTTCCCAAGAATTGCATCTCCAAAATTGACGTGATCTTGCGCTCTTTCAATGACACCACTGCCACGACCATTGGCACAGTTGTCCTTCACATTTGCATTGGTCCACGCACAGTCTTGAAGCTCTTCTATATCATCGAAGGAGAGTTTCAATACAACATGTTGCTGGGCTGACCCTGGATCTGCGCCATGACCTGTGTCCCCTCCACCCTCCACCGTTGTGTGAAATTTGAGCATGATGGGCAAGTCCACACCATTCCCGCTGACCCTTCACCCTTCAAATTTTGTAACACAACCTACCGTCCTAATGACGTCCTCATTCCCATCAAGCCATCAATTCTGGCACTGCCTCCATCCACGGAAGCTTCGACTAATTCGCAACCGACAGTCACCCTTACCCCTCCTCTTCAAGCGACGACCAAAGACCCCATGGAAGACATCTTCCAATGACTTTCACTTGGGGAATATCGCTTGTTGACCCTAGACATGTTCCAAACTCCACAAGAGTATAGACGCCTTCACCACAGTCCCAATTATGACCATCGGATCGGGATGGTCATGCCTTATGGTCCTCCTCACCTCCGAACCAATCTTGTCTATGGGGGGCTCGATCAAGCTCCTACTGGTGGCAACCCTCTCTCTTCACCCCAACCTTTCACATCAGATTTCTCTTTTCTTGGCAACCCCGCCTTTACACACACTTACCTTTACAGGTGTGCATGGAAGGGTTTTGGTTTTAGACGCTATGAGCAGGGCTCCCATCAGCCCATCGAGCTGCTCAACAATGACGATGCCAAGAAATGGTATGGCCTGGGATATCACGACCCCACTCAAGCTCCTTTCGACCTTTGTCCTGAGCCAACCATTGACCAATCTCCTCCAAACTCACCCATTTCTCCTTCTTTACCTACAGAGTCGGTGGTTTCCATCCCTCCTAGTTTTTTTTCCATAAACACCATCTGCCTAGAACCCTTAACCTATCAACTAAATGGGGTGTCCAAGTCCTTCCCTCTCATCCATCCTAGCATGATAGAAGATGAGTCAGTGACCATTCACACTGTCCGCTACATTGACAATGATGCCATCCTTTCCTACATGGGCACTGATGACTCTTTCATCCAGCACTCCCTCCCTTCTGAGACCTAGGTTATGTTAAATGAATCAACCATTGACATCAACCTCCCTTCTTTCGATGTTCCTCACGTCTTAAAGATTGTCCAATCTTTAGACGCTCAGGAGCAGCTTGACTATACCCAGTTCCTCTCAGACCATAGCAAGGCCTTTGCCTGGACTTACAGTGACATGCCTAGCATCGACCCCACCATTGCTACCCATAACATTGTCACCAAACCAGAGGCTAAGCCTGTTAGGCAAAAGCTTTGAAAGATGCATCCTCGCATTGTGCTCCTTGTCAAAGAGGAGCTTCAGCGCCTTCTTTTTGTCTCTTTCATCCAACCCATTGATTATCTGTAGTGGGTCTCTAACATCATCCCAGTCACCAAAGTGACCGGGGGGATTCGGATCTGCACGGACTATCGTGACCTTAACCTAGCCTATCCCAAAGATGACTTCCCTCTTCCTAACATCGACCAACTTGTTGATCTCACGGCCGGCCATGAGATGCTATCTCTCATGGATGGGTTTTCAAGATACAATCAAATCTTGGTCGCACCAGAAGATCAACACAAGACTACCTTTATCACCCCATGGGGGACTTTCTACTATCAAGTCATGCCTTTTAGCTTGAAGAACGCTGGCACCACATATCAGTGCGCCATGACCTACATTTTCCATGATCTCTTCCACAAAATCATGGAGGACTATGTGGATGACCTTCTCGGCAAGTCCAAGCTTTGCCGTGACCATTTGACCATTCTCAAGATCATCTTCTCTCGCCTTCTCCAATACAATGTCTATCTTAACCCCAAGAAATGTGTCTTTGGGGTCCTCTCAGGCAAGCTCCTCAGCTTCATCATTTCCTTTCGTGGCATCGAGATAGATCCCACCAAGATCCACGCTATCCTTGAGATGCCACCTCCAACCACTCTCAAGCAGCTTTGCAGTCTACAAGGGAAGCTCTAGTCCATTTGCCATTTCATCTCACAGCTTTCTGACCGCTGCCAACCTTTTCATCATCTCCTTAAGAAGGACGTCTCTTTTAAATGGGATGAGGACTGTCAAGAGGCTTTTAAAGCCCTCAAAAGCTATTTGGTCTCTCCACCAGTCCTCATTCCACCTAAAGACGACCAAACCTTCTACCTTTATATCTCTGCCACCAACCATTCGTTAGGTGCCATGATCGCGCACCGAGACGAGCATCACCGTGAGCAAGCGGTTTACTATATCAGCCAAACACTGGTCGACTATGAAACTTGGTATAATCATACTGAGAAACTCTGTTTGGCATTAGTCTTTTTCGCTACCAAGCTCCGCCACTATCTTCTCAACCACAAAACCTTCGTCATCACTCACACCGACCCTCTTCGATACATGCACTCTAAGCCATATCAGAATCAACGTATGGCTCGGTGGCTCATGCTGCTTGCTGAGTTTGACCTCGAATTCATCCAGCATAAATCTATCAAGGGGCAATCCATCGCTAACCAAATGGAAGATGCCCCTCTTCCTGACAATCAACCTTCGTAGTGTGAGTTTCCCGACGAGTCCATTGCCGCGCTTTCCACCGACGATACCGTCTATCAAATGACCATGTTCTTCGATGGCTCCAAATGTCAACTCGGTGGGGGTGTAGGATTCATTCTCATCCCACTCAAAGGTGAGCCCATGCCTCTATCTTTCAAGCTCGACTTTGATTGTACCAACAATATGGCTGAATATGAGGCCTTAATTTTGGGACTTCAAACCGCCCTTTCTCTCAGCATCAAGTCTATTAACATCTTCGGTGACTCGCAGCTCATCATCAATCAAGTCAACGGTTCATACCTCTAAAAAAACAAAGTTTTGAAAAGGTATAAAGACCGTGCTGACCTTCTTCTGGCATCTTTTGACCATTACCTCTTGCAGACTGTTCCACGCTCTATGAACAAGTTTGTTGACACCATGGCTTCTCTTGCCTCGCATATCCCATCTTCATCATCATCATCTCAACTTTTTGTCATGGTGCATCATGTACCATTGCCTTCATACATCTCTCTTAACATCAATCATATCAACATTGTCAATTCTAGTCCACGAGATGATTGGTATAAGCAACTTGTGGACTACTTGTCTCTTTCTGTCATTCCTCCTAACCTCTCTAGTAATGCGCGGTGAGCTTTCATCAAGCGCACGGCTCGCTTCACCATGCTAGGGGTTCTTCTCTATAAGTGAGGCTTTGACGGCCTTCTTCTTCACTGTCTAACCTCCACTGAAGCCTCTCATGCCATAAAACAAGTCCACGATAGGATTTGTGGCAGACACTTCAGTGGAAACTCGGTTGCCAAGCGCATCCTTCGCTTGGGCTATTTTTGGCCCACTCTTCATCAAGACTGTAGCGACTATGTTCAGTGTTGCATCAAGTGTCAGCAACATGCTAACTTGTTTCATCTCCCTAGCCATGCCTTACAAGTCGCTCAGGATTTCTGACCTTTTTCTCAGTGGGGTTTAGATCTCATCGGTGAGATTAACCCTCACTCGTCTCTTCGTCATCAATCCATCATCACTGCCACTGAGTATTTCACCAAGTGGGTGGAAGCCATTCCTCTCATCTCCATAAAAGCTGACAAAATTGTTGACTTCATCAGCAGCCACATCATCTGTCATTTCGGTGTTCCTCACAAAATCATCACCGATAATGGCAAGTCCTTCAAAAACAAGACCATCCAGAAACTCTGTGACTCATTCGGCATCAAGCTCAGTTTCTATTCACCTTACTACCCACAAGCAAATGGGCAGGCTGAGGCTTCCAAAAAAAATTTGACTAAAATTCTCATGAAGGTGGTCAACGACACTGGAAGGGAATGGCACATTCACATCCCCTTCGCTTTGTGGGCCTACCACACTAGCATCCGAACCTCTACGGGTGCTACCCCTTTTTCTTTAGTGTATGAAATAGAGGCTGTCCTACCTCTCGAAGTACAGATCTCGTCTCTCCGCATCTCTCTGCATGACATTCTCTCCAACGATGACTTTCATCAAGATCACCTATCTCAACTTGAGTTACTTGACGAGCACCGTCTTGCTGCCCTCAATCATCTCCATGTCTATCAAAATCACATCAAGTGAGCCTACGACAAAAATCTGTGAGAATGAGATTTCAACATCGGAGACCTCGTCCTCAAAGAAAACCAGCACGTGACCAATATGGAGCGAAGTAAGTGAGGCAAATTTACCCCTAATTGGCTTGGACCTTTCATCATCACGCACAAGTATGGGTCAGGGACTTATCATCTGTCTTCTCTTGATGAACGGCTAGAACCTGAGCCTCTTAATGCCTTGCATCTGTGACCATTCTACTGTTAGTCGAGTACTCATCTACTTGACGTTTAACTTGAGCTCATCCCTTGAGCACTCCTCATCCTCTTAATCCTCATTCCTTTCAACTCTATTCCCCTAAACAAATCCTCTATAACCCTTTTATGATGCATGGATGCTTTGTCATAATAAAAGGGAGCCCTTGAACTTCTATAGTCTTGTCCATGACTCCAGATTCTGTCAAAAAAAAAAAAATCAAGATGTCAAAACATATCCAAGGTCACAAAATCAAATCAAAAAGTAGACTGCTCCCTCGAAGGACAACTGTGCTATCATTGTTGTAGCTAATAAACTACTCCCTCGAAGGACAACTATTCAAACTTATATAAAGCAAAAATATAGACCACTCCCTCGAAGGATGGCTATGACTAAATCTTGCTACAAACAACACTCTTTTAGAAGCTTCCCGCATTGATCAGCTTCACAAATGACCACAAAGCAAAATGACATCTCTATGTAGACTTCCCACATCGATCAGTCTGCGCAAAAAAAAAAAATGGTCATGGACTTGGGTTGTAGTTGTCTCAGGGTCTCCTATAAAAAAGGGGCAAGGTTATCTCTGCTCTAAAAATGGGTTACCCTATCTTCCTCCTATTATAACACCTGCTCAAGGGGCTTCAAGCTCACTTTAATGTCAGAGTGATTCAATTATTGTTCTAACTCAACCATGGTCAATGACACAATGCATGAATGAGGCTCTTGGTTCTAACAACCCCTATCTATGCTATTATTCTGGTCCTTGTCAATGAAAGGGCGATTATGCCCTTCACTTCCTTTACACTTTGGTCACATTCAAACTTCATCACTTGTCAAACTCAATCGACTCAACTCCAATCTCTTTTCAAACCACTCACACAGCCTATCCACACTAGATTCTATGGACATCAATACACATGGAAACTATCGACCAGACACAATTTATGTTAAGCATAAACCAATACTTGCTGAAGCATAAATAGACCTCAATTCATTTTTAGCATACATCCATCATGACTATGGAACATTGCTAGGGATGAAAGACCTCTCAACCAATGTTACAGAATACACCATTTAGAAAAGGCTGTAACATCTTTCTCTCCTCATCATTTCGACACATGACCAAACCAATCATTGACCAATCTTCTCAACTAGTCTGAACTACATTGGTCTGAGGCCCCTTCTAATATGGGCTATGTAGGTAGCACTCAGATGACACGACGTCTTTTGAGGTTAGCTCGACCACCCTCTATTTGTTTGTCTCTCTGATGGACAAACCTTCTCTTCTTTGACCATGACATTGACCTCAACCAAGACCAACCAATCACTTCGACTCTTCCTCCCTCTCTGGGAGAACTACATTGGCATGAGGCCCTTTACACAAAGGGCTATGTAGGTAGCACTCAGATCACATGACGTCCTCTGAGGTTAGCTCAGCCACATCCTTTCGTCCATCCATCCACCTTGACCTATGACCATTGGAGATCATGCCTATCTCCTCCGACCTTGACAACTTCCAAGACAGTGTTGCCTTGGTTGTTTTTGCCTGTATGCTACCTCATGACTGGTTAGCAGAATTATATGCAGACTTATTTTTGCCCTTCACAAGTATAATATCGTGAGCCGGTTGGTCCCTACTACTTGTGGCTTTTTCGTGTTTCTGGGAGCACTTCCTGAGCCCAGGATACTTGGAACATGACGACCATTTGGAGCTTCAGCTTAGATTGAGTAACCCGATCAACAGACAACTAAATGCTAGGGCCCGATTACTTTAATTTTGGCACTCCTCGACCCTCGACATGTGACAATTTGACTCGATCATCTCATGAAGTGGTATACGCGCAATCACGACTATTGCAGCATTTTTGCTCACCCTCTCTCTATCCATCTCTCTGTCAAATCGACACTCGATCTCCAATTCCCTTCCCTCGACTCTCACTTTGAGGGGGGAACACCTCATCCTCATCCTGGGGTAACCAACTCCTATTTGTGTCTTGCAGTTCGTCAAGAATAACCAACAAGACAAAAAGGGGCAAATGTAGACACTGAAAATGTGTCTGCACCTTGGTCATCTTTCGTTCTCCCCCCCTTGTCTGCCTCGACCTATATCCTAACCCTTGTCCTAGTCCCCTCCATTCATTAAATTAAAATAACTTAAACATTTTGATTTAGTGGCCCCCTTTCCACCTCACCCTTGCCACCTTGGATCCCCTCCTTGGATCCCCCCCACCTCCCTCCTAGCTTTTATTACCCCAAATCTCCCTTTTATCTTCCTCCCGCACCCATTAAGCATCCTCATGACCGTTTCTCCACGACCCCTCGACTCGATGGCGTGCAAGAATGGACAGAGGCTATTTTTAGTCTCTATCCCCATTATACCGCTGCCGACATCAGCTACCCTGTGGCTGACATCAGTGATTCTACCGACGTCGGTAGCCTTCAATACCGTTTCCTACATTCGTTGTAGACCCCCTAGACTGGCGAATAGAATTCTCTTGGCACTTTGGCATTCCACTCTCCTCCCTCTTGACCTCGCACAAAAAGCTTCTATAAGCACAACAGGGACTCTGCATCAACCAGTAACACCAGCAACAGGTACAAGATCAACACCACTCCTTCAGCAGGACATAAGTAAGTTTTCTTCTATGTTTTATTTGTGTTTTCTAGTCATTTGTTTCAAAACTAGATGCAGCATCCTATCCCCATACCAGACCAGTCCCAAACCCTGTCTTTCTATTATCTCTGCCTTCTATTTGATTCTTCTGTCAGATCATCCCTCCTACCAACAAAGACCCTGCACAGGGCGTCCAATCAGACCCAGACCATTCCCCAAACCATTCAAGCATGTCCATAAACTTTGTCTCAGACCTATCCACGGACCAGACCCAGACTAGACCCATCCACGGACCAAGAAACTCGACCAGACCCGATTACAGGCCACTACCCCAACCGACGCCGATCATTACCCCAACTGATGTCGATAGACTAACCGACGTTGGCAGACCAGACAACCGACGCTGGCAACACCCCCGACCTCAGTGACTGTGATCAGGTCAACAATTCCTTGTAGGTAAACATTTGTCTTCTCTTTCCTTTCTAGTTTGTTATCATTTCAGTATTCTGGCATTCTATCTTTTATCAGTCTTTTATCTGTCTTTTACTAGTGGGTTGACATCCCTTAAGGTAGTTTTCATACTTCTGGGATCAAGCTTTTGCTTGGCAATCCACCATCTATTTATCTAACCTTCTTCTTGTCCAAGTCTCTTTCTTTGCAAGTGTCATTCCTCCACAGCCAAAGAGGAGTGCTCACAGCGTCTGGATTACAATGTGCAGACTACATCCGGGTACACAAGCCTTGACCATTTCTTTAAGTTTCTCATTTCTCTATCTTTTGAATGTAGAAAGCGATTTTGCGTAGAAACACAAACCACCAAAAAAAATTGACCTCACCAAAACCCATTGCCACCATCGAAGAAGATCTTCCATCCCCATCTTGTTCTTCCCCAAAATCTAGGGATTCTAACATCATCCCTCTAACCTTTTTTATCAAAACTATTAGTTTAGGCCCCCTAACCTATCACAAGTATGGCCAAACTAAATCCCTTCCTCTCATTTATCCAAAAATGATTGAACATGGTTTTCCCACCATCAACACCATCCAATATCAAAATGATAACTCTATTATCACCTATCTAGGTGAAAGGGATTACTTTATCCATAAATATCTTCCTCCTGAGAATCAAACAATGCTGAATGAACCAACCATCGATGTAAATTTGGGAACTCAAGAGAACCCTCACATCATCAAAATCGGCCAATATTTAAATTATGTAAAGAAACAATATTACCCTTCTTTCCTTCATAATCATAGCATGGAATTTGCTTGGTCCTATCAAGACATGCCTGTAATTGATAATTTCATCACTTTCTATAACATTTTCACTCATCTAAAGGTCAAGCTAGTATGGTAAAAACTTCATAAGATGCATCCCTACATGGCTCTTCTCATCAAAGAAGAACTCCAATGCCTCTTATCTGTCAACTTCATTCAACCCATTGCCTATCCATAATGGGTCTCTAACATTATTCCCATCACCAAACCCATAGGGGAACTTTACCTATACATTGACTTTTGAGAACTTAATTTTTCCTACCCTAAAGATGACTTTCCTCAACCCAATATTGACTAAATTGTTAATTTTATAGCTAGTCATGAAATGTTATCACTTATGGATGGTTTCTCGAGATATAATCAGATCTTGATTACTCCTAAAGATCAACATAAAACTTCTTTTATCACCCCATGGGGAAATGTTTTATACAAAGTCATACCCTTTGGATTAAATAACATAAGAACCACCTATCAGTAGACCATGACCTATATCTATCATGACCTCATCCATAAAACCATAGAGGATTATGTGGATGATATCTTTGGGCAATCCAAACACCGTACGAACTATCTATCTCTTCTTTCCATCATATTCAAATGATTAATCCATTACAATACCTGGATTAATCCTAATAAGTGTATTTTTAGGGTCTTATTAGGAAAAAATCTTGGATTTATCATTTCCATTCAAGGAATAGAGATAAATCTTACCAAGGTTAGAGCCATCTTGAAAATTCCTCCTCCTACCAACCTAAAATAACTTCACAACCTCCAAGGCAAACTTCAATCTATCCACCATTTTATTTCTAAATTATTAGATCTATGTCAATGTTTCCACCATCTCCTAAATAAATATACTTCCTTTAAATGGACTAAATAATGTCAACAAGCCTTTGACTCAATCAAGGAGTACCTTCTCTCTCCACTTATCTTCACCCCTCCTAAATATGATTAGCCTTTCTACCTCTACATATCCACCACTGACCACTCCTTAGGGGTAATGTTAGCCACATGCTTATCAAATATGAAACCTGATATGCCCATCCTAAAAAAATTTGCCTCACTTTGATCTTTGTGGCCTCTAAACTCCACCATTATTTTCTTAATCACAAAACCTATGTCATCACTAATACTGACCCACTCAACTATATATAGTCTAAGCCACATCAAAACCAATGTATGGCTAAGTGGATCCTACTTTTAGCTAAGTTTGATCTTGATTTCTTAACAAAAAATTTCATTAAAGGATAGGTCATCATTGACTAATTAGCTAAATCTATTCTACTTGATAGTCAATTGATACCTCGTACCTTTCCTGACAAATCCATTACAACTCTTTCATAAGAGGAACCAACTAATCAAATGACTATGTTTTTTATGGATCCAAGTGCCAAATGGTAAGGGTTATAGATTAATCCTCATTACCCTTAATGGATAACCTCTTCCTCTTTCCTTTAAACTTGACTTTGAATGTACCAATAACATAGCCAAATATGAAGCCCTAATTATATGTCTCTAAACTACCCTAGCTTTGGGGATAAAAAATGATCAGTATCTTTGGAGACTCTCAACTCATGATCAACCAAGTTAATGCATATTATCAATGTAAAAATTATTTCCTATTGAATTAAAAATAAATTATATATGTATTGTTGGCATCATTTGATCATTACACCATCCAATTGGTTCTTTGATCCACCAAAAAATTTGTGGACACCATGGCATCTCTTGCTTCCCAAATTCCATCCCAACCTACCAAATATAAACTATTTGTCACCATTAATTACTTTATCACACCTTCATATATCATTTCAGACCCTCCCACCATTTCTAATATGAAAATATCTCTTTTCAACATTTGGTGTGATTAAACTTTCAATTACCTTAACCTCAGTGTTCTTTCTCCTAACTTTTCAAAGAATGCTTGAAGAGACTTTACTTAGAGTACCTCTTATTAAACCATTCTAGGGGGAATCCTTTACAAATGAGGATTTTATGGCATCCTTATCTAATGTCTCTACATTCATGAGGCTTCTCATGCCATCAAGGAAGTGCATGATGACATCTGTGGTAGACACTTTAGTAGCCTAGTTATCTCCAAGCGTATCCTTCACCTTGGTTATTATTGGCCCACCCCTAATAAAGAATATTGTGACTATGTAAAGAAGTGTGTCAAGTGTCAACACCATTATACCTACATCATGTACCTCCCCATGGCCTTTAGGTACCAAAATACTATAGCCCTTTTTGTAATGGGGCCTTGACCTTATTGGGGAGAATCAATATATTATCATTGTTACTGAATATTTATCCAAATGGGTGGAGGCCATCCCCCTTATATCTACCAAATCAAATAATATCATTGAATTCATCAACCACCACATCATCTACCACTTTGGTGTTCCCCTTAAAATCATCATCGATAAAGGCAAGTCCTTTAAAAACAAGAAAGTTAAAAAAATTTGTGATGCTTTCAGCATCAAATTAAGCTTCTCATCACCTTATCATCAATAAACCAATGGAAAGGTAGAAGATTCAAACAAAATCCTCATCAAAATACTCACTAAGGTAGTAAGCACTTTAGGATAGGATTGGCACCTTCACATCCCATTCATTCTATGGGCCTATTGCACTAGCATCTAAACCTCTATAGGTGCTACTCCCTTCTCTCTCATTTTTGGAGCTAAGGTATTTTTGCCTCTTGAAGTCTATATTCCAGCTCTTCATGTATCATTGCATGAGATCCTTTCTAAAAATGATTATTATCAAGAACACCTTGCACATCTTGAACTTCTTGATGAGTATCACCTTGTTGAATTTAATCATTTTCATGTCTATCAAGACCAAATTAAGTGTACATATAATAAACATTTGAAAGAGTGAGAGTTCAATATCAGATACCTCATACTCAAAGAAAACCAACATGTAACCAATATGGAGAAAAGTAAAAAAGGGAAAATTTACTTTCAATTGGATTGGACCCTACATCATAACCCATAAATATGGATTAGGAACATATCATTTATCCTCTCTTAAGGGTAAAATAGAACATGAGCCTCTCAATACTTCACATTTGTGTCCTTTCTATTTTTGAAACAAGGATCAACCTCCTTTCTATATCTAACTTAAGCTCATCCCTTGGTTCATGATATTTTCCCTACCTTTCACATCCTTCACCCCTTTGGGAATAATTGATTACAATGTAGAACCATGTGATTTATTTGACACATTCATAACCTAATCCTAAGTATGGGTATCATAGCTCTACCCATAATGTGGTTTTCATAGATACTTTTTATCTTTCAATAAATGAAATCCCATGATTAGTTGTCTTTCAAACCACTCTCTCCTTCTATTAGTAACCTTTTGTGCTAAATTATTGTCCCCTATAGGTAGACCTTTGAGCCTAAAAAGACTTATCCATGTCTAAATTCCTATTCAAATATCATTTTCACTGTAGACTTCTCCTTTGAAGGATATACGCCCAAAAATTAAAAATTTCTTTAAAATAGATTGTTCCCTTGAAGGAAAAATATAAAAATCAAAATTTAGACCACTCCCTAGAAGTATGGCTAAGTAATGATCATTTTAAGCTTCCCACATCGATTAATTTCAATAACTTATTAAAATCAGCAAAATCAACTAAACAAAACTAACATAAAAATCAAAATTAAGTCAGCCATAATCAGCTCTTATAAGTTCCATTTGTAGACTTCCTATATTAATCAATCTACATATTATCACATTATACCATAATCAGATCCTATGTATGGCATTGGTAGACTTACTGCATTGATTAGTCTACCTATCTTCATAAGGTATGGACTTGTCTACTAAGTTCCTTTTGGTCATCTATATAAGGGTAAAGCTAACCCATATTAGGTTATGCCTATCCTATTAAAAATCCAAACTATCACCTATCCCTCCCTTTCCCTTCATCTTTCTCTAAAATCAAGGGATTATGAGCCTATTGGTTACGAAGTGATCAAGATACCTTCTTTCTCAATCAAAGCATGCTCTTTCAAAGCATTCATGAAGCTTGTGTTCCCTAAGTCAATCCAAATATTGTTTTTTATTAGATCCTTACCAATTAAGGATTACATTTCTTTTCTTTTCTTCTCTATGTTAGTTACTGTGATCTTATGTCTTATGGTTTTCTCTTATCCTCACATTTAGTTTGTTATCTATACTCAATGTGTTTCAATTATATTCCCATCATAAAGAACAAGGAAAAACTAAACCACATCTAAAGCAACAGGAACCACCACATCATTAATATCATGATCATCCCATCTATGAATAATATTATCACATTATCTATCCACACACAATATTTGTACATTCTCCTCATATCTCATAAAAACATCATCAACACCTATCTAAACCTATATAAAAATCATTAAGAATTTGTAATCATGTGCGAGATAAACCAAATAACAACACATGTCTAAATAAAATAGCATGTTTTTGATAACATTCTATCAACCATCCACTATCTAACTAAAACAATTGCAATAACTACAAACATGCAAACAATCACATATGTCATCCATAATCAATATAAATAAAATCCTAACATACCATCATAACATCATAAAATTATCCTCAAACATCCTCACGATCACAATTGATACATTTTTCTACCTATGAACATCATCAATGTATATATATCAAAAACCATAAATATTTTCATCAAACACATCATCCTATACATGAATAATCATCATCAAATATCTACACTAGAAATCAATAATAACAATTAACATGAAACATTTTCTATGAAAATCATCACATCATAATCATAATTCATCAATACAAACCACAAAATATCATGAACATGATATAATTAACATAATAAAAAATAGTCATCATATACATCAATGAGGTAATACATAACATAATATATCAATCTCTCACTCTCTCATGTACATCTTGCATCATTAGCACATAGGTAAATATTAAAATACAAATCACATATATACATCATCAAATCTCATCAATCAAGCCCCTAGGGTACCAGGACCACTATCACCTACACCCCTACCACCTAAACCATCTAGACCTAGACCTACACTACTATCTAGTGGTGGCCCTCTAATGTCTCAACCTACCCCACTATTGATTCCCACTAACTCAGAGTAGATGTCAATGGACCCCCTACCCAACTAGCCCTGTACTCACCATAACACATCACCTCTAATATGTAGGCTAGTACCATCACCTCATAATATCTATGATCTTTGATGACGGCTAAGTACCCTTTACTTAGAACTATGTTAGGTTGTCCTCCTATTGATTCTACAATTTCCCTTGATCTTTATCTTAATGATTCTCTCTCTTGAGTCATTAACCCTAGAGAGACCCATGCCTGATCCCACTCACTAATCAGAGTATCAACCTATCCATGTAATGTCATTATCTATGCCTGTAATGCAATAACCTATCCCTATAATCTAGTCACTTGGGCTTGAGATATTGTAAGTGTTATTGCTACATGTCCATCCCGACTTGCACCTTACACCTATGATGAATTCACATCCATGGGATACTAGTCCCTATCACCCCATCCAAAATTTACAACTACATACTTGGCTTGGAACTATGCTACATAACCACCCATAACCCTTGCATCATTGATAGGTGCCATAACCGATAGGTCCTCATAGTCCAATACAACATCTTATGACTATTCATCTAGGAGTGGAAACTATAGATCCTCTCTCCTATATCATGGAAAATTAGAGGGGATCTCTTATACTATTACAAACTGACATCACACTCAATTAAATGAGATCAACTTTGTCTCTTCATCTTATCTCCCATATATCCAACACCAACTCTAGAGTGATAACATTTGGAACCTGTATCCTTCCCATAGGGCCAACCCACATAAGGCCTCTATATAACATCCCCCACCACTAAACCCTCCAATGCATCCTTTATCCACTCAATATCTCTAGTCCCTCTTCTGGCACCTATTAAAGCATCTACTCTCCTCCATCGCATAAATCCCATTAAAAAGGCCACTTAAGTAAATCCCTGCCACAATAACCCCAATGGTCTCAACATGTGTATATGATTGAATTCCCAATAATGAATCACAAATATGACACTAAGCCCATGTTGTCTGTGTGCCCAAAAATCCCAAAGCTCCTTATAGATCTGAACTAGTAATATTGGGGCCCATCAAAATACAGTCCTCCCAAGCAACATCTTCACCAATACTCCTAGTATAAATTATGGAAATTAGTCATGTCTCAAGTATGAAAATGTGAAATAGGTCACTACCATCATCATCAATAAATATCTATCCTTTATAACCCTCAAATACAGTGGTTTGATCTTAAACCCCTTACATCCTATGTGGCATGCTCTTAATCTACTCCATATATTAGGTCTATATAATAATCTCTAGAATCACTCTCTACATGATAGATGGGCTCCCCTTAAATGGGTATTCATGTGATCCATCTCACATCCTCTAACAAAATCATCATCTCCCTAGTAGGCAAAATAAATGTGTTCATCATTAGGTCCCACCTCTTAATAAGCATAATAATCATAGTCACATCACATAGTAGATTCTGGTAATGTCTCATGGCCCCTAGGCTAACCTCATCCATATGCCCTTACTCAATATCTATTATCCCATATTGTACCTCTGCAAATATCTTTGGGACTTGATCCCTCATTTGGATCTGCTCATGGACTTATAACACAATTACGTTAGTATTAACATTTTTATCTTTAATACTCCCCATAATAATTTCATTCCACCTTTCACCCTAATATATCATTACCAAGAAGCTAAATGCTTTAACCCTTGTTACTTGACCTTCACCTACACCTTCCCCCTAATCTACACTTGTTTACCTTTCCACCTACTTATACAAACTTCACTTACACCTATTTTTAACTTTAACCCTAACCAATTACCTTCAAGCATCTAACAATGTTTCTAACACCTCTCTTCCAATTTATAATCATTCAAAAACCTTTCAAATATTTCACCCAAACTCAATCCTACACATTTTCCTATCATTTATCGATCGTCAATGGTTCTTGTAACCGTCGATGGTCCCTAGGCCCTTTATTTCCCCAAGGTCAAATATCAATGGTAGGGTTAAATTGTTAACAACCACTGTGTGTGACCACTGATGGTGAAAGCCTTCCATCTCCTTCTCTAAATCACCAAGCCAAACTCCATAAACCATAAACTTTCACCACATAATACTATCCTACTCACTATTTTTAGCCTACTCCAACTTTCCAGTTTTATTTTCCTTCCCAATTTTACCCCTACGTCAAATTAGGGCATCATAGCCTGGGAATGTTATTTTATTGAAAAAAAGCATAAAAACCTCCATCATCCAATACACAATATTCTCTCTAACCTCCCATCTCTCTAATTACAACTATTCTATCAAATTTAAAACAACCCCTACCTCATTCCATGATCATTGGCATGGTCAAATCCCTCATACTACCACTCAACTACATCCTTGTCCACCATCCATCTGGTCCACTCCCCCTTATACCTAGACAAAAAATAACCCACTCAATCACCTCCACCTCAACAAGCTTTGTACCACAAGAAAAATCACCCAAAATACCCATATCATAACTTGCCAAAAGTTAAAATAGTAAAAAAGCATCCTCATTTTTCTTTTACCTTTTAATCTTTTAGGGCTTACCCTAACCATTGATGTTCAAGGTGACCATCATTTCTCAACCCCTATGGGAAGCCCTAATCATGTATGGTGACATTCCCTTTCTCTTTTACTTACATTTTCACCAAAACTACCTCATCAACACTTTGAACTTCAACTAGAACTACATTTTCCTTGAAGTTATTCTTGGCTATCCTATCTAGTGAAATATGTAGATAGAGTCCACTCACTTCATGTAGATGGATTCATCTTAGATACCTCCTACCCATCTAACCCCCCTACCCACCTACTCCTATGCTACATCCACCTTGATGTTGGTTGTTTTTTACCCAATTACTTCACATGTTTTACAATGATTTAGCATGGTCTTTTTGACCAAAATGACTAATCTTGCCATGTCAACCGTTTACCCTTTTGGACCACCTCATGCACAACCCAACCAATTATGTTGTTCACAAGATCACTTTCTAGCCTAGATACCTACAACCAATACTGACCCTATCTAGATGGCTTGATAGCCCTGACCCAATCAACTATGCCCAATATTGTAGATCAGTTACCATATCTCATCCTTCTAGAACCAAAACATATTTTTGACCAAAATTAGAAAATTTAGTCTTTACATGATCTTGACCATCACTTTTAGTTTTATTTAGTGCATAGGTTCATGTCTTCAATGCCCAACCCTTTTATGTCACCCACCTTGTGACTACCTATCTCTCATTTATCAAACCTTGACCCATTTCACTCTTACCTCAATCATCTCCCAGTTTGAGGGGGAATAACTCCTCCCATATTTAGGACAACAAGACCTAGACCTTGACCAATAAACCATTTTTGTTTTACAACTTATCACAATGCTAAAAAATAAAAAGGGGTAAAATGTAGACACCTAAAAACTACACATGATAGATTTTGATGTGACACAACTTTTGGAATCCTTATCTAGTAGGAAACCTAGTCCATTAGACTCATTTTTCAATTTGACCCTATCAAAACCCAACCTAATTCACTTATCTTTTACCAATTTTCTTTTGGTCCCTTAACTGTCGATGGTTATCCTAATTATCAATGCTTTGCCTGACTATCGATGGCTAGGACCTAACTTTATATAAAACTTTAAAGTATGGCCAACTATGTGTGAGATCAATAACTCCCTGAATAACTTGCCTATAAAACAAGCTTTTAAAAGCTATGAGAATAGGCAACTTTATCCCCTACCAAATTAGTAACATCCTCTATTTCACTTAGCAACTTCTACTTATAAAAGGAGAATAGGTGGAAGTGAAAAGGGATCTAAAATAAATTATTTTGCATTCAATCTCTCGTATAGGTTTCCAACATCCTTTCAATGAGAAGTATCATTGGTGACTTGAATCTCTATTGGAATAACATTCCAAGGCTTGAAATACTATCACTCTAGCTAAATTACTCTAGAATTCCTTCACCAAGTTTCAAATTATTCCTCCCTAGCCAAAAAGGAGATCCCATATTCATCTGGATTCACATGCGCACTTTACCAGGTATTCTTTTACACACCTTATTACTAGTTTCATTACTTCCAAAACTAAGAAATGAGTGAAATTAACTAAAACAAGAGACTATGGAGAGATTTGTGAGAGGTTTATGTGTGTAGTTTATGGAGCAAAGGATAGGTAGTGTGATTATTTTTGGAGCTAATGAGTATAATAATTGGTTGACTATGTATATTACCTATAAGTCATGTTCCTATTGTCAGGATATTGCTCTTACAGTTTGTAAAGATATGCAAAGAGGTCTGAGTGTGTAAATGAGAGCAATTTGAGTGAAAAATAAAAGAGTTTGTGACATGCCTATTTGAAAGTCATGTTTGAGAAAGAGAGATTTTGTGTAGTTATCAAAAAATCTAGAGATGCATCAATTAGGTGTTAAATACAT
This sequence comes from Torreya grandis, assembly GCA_037957365.1. Lineage (NCBI taxonomy): Eukaryota > Viridiplantae > Streptophyta > Pinopsida > Cupressales > Taxaceae > Torreya > Torreya grandis. Next base: position 434,272 of record JARHVA010008131.1, read on the forward strand.
TAGTCCTAAGGTGGAAGTGTTCTTCTCAAGGAGGATCTAAAGGAGTTGATCTTCCTCAGGGGTAGTTTCTCCTTGTAAAATAATTGTTTTACTAAAGGTAGGTGTTTTAAAGGATTTTATCATATTAAAGGTAGGTTCTCCTTGTGGAATAGGTGTTTCACTAAATAGCTTCAGTCAAGAGGACATGATCAAGGTTTATTTTTCTAAATTAAATAATCAATCTATTATTTGTAATTCTCTTAGAGGATAATAGTCCATGTGTTTACAGGCTTGAGAGTGGGTTTTACTCTCCAAGAGGGTTTCCAATGTAGACCTTATGTTGCATATGTGGTCTTGAATTATGTTTATTATTCACTACTATGAATGATCTATTTACTTCTTGAATTCTAGTGTTGAATACTTAAGTAATTACAAGGGTTTAGAAATTGAATTAAATTATTTTACATAATTGATTCACCCCACCAAGTGGATTTCACTCTAATAATTGGTATTAAAGTGAGTTCCTTTGGTAAAACCATGATATCTTGAAGGTGATCTAAGGTACAATGGCTAGTCAGAATGCACAAGGTATTTTCTCTACTAAGAAATCACTGATGTTAAATGGATCCAATTATGTTTTTTTGAGTGATAAGATGAATACATACATTATGATCCTAGGGTTTGATATATGGAAATTTGTTCTATATGGTTATGTTTCTCCTATTATTCCTCCATCTAGTGTTTTAGACAAGAATCTATTTAAGCACAACTCTAAGGCAATGCATGTCATCACTTGTGGTCTTACAACAACTAAGTTCACCAAAGTAATTCATTGCACATGTACCAAGGAAATATGAGATAAGTTGAAGACTATTTTGTAAGGAGATTCAAATGTTAAGTTGGCAAAGTTGTAGACTCATAGAAGGAAATTTAAAAGTCTCAAGATGAATGAAGAAGATACTATGGAATACTTTTTGTAGAGAGTTGATGAGGTTGTGAACATCATTAGAGGTCTTGGAGAGCATCTTTAAGAGAGTACATTTGTTTAAAAGGTATTAAGGTCTCTATCCTCCAATTCTAATCTAAAAGTATCTACTATTGAAGAGAGTCATGGTCTTACTTGGTTAACAATTTATCAATTGCATGGCACCCTACTACCTATGAAATGAGGAAGAATGATGATATACCTCCAAAGAAGGAAGCAAATTTCAATACTAAAATATAGACAAAGAAGAAGTTCTAAGGTAATAAACTCAAGGAGAATGGCATTCTTGATATAGATGAGGATGAACTAATTGCTTTGATTTCAAGGAAATTAAGAATAAGTTCAAGAAAATATAAAGGTAAGCTACCCCTCAAATGATTTAATTGTGGTGAGATAAGACATTTTGTTAATAAGTTCCCTCATAAGTATAATAAGGGTGATTATAAAGAGCATGGTCGAGGTCATGATTATGGAAACAGATATTTTAGGTCTGATAAAAGCAAAAATGGATTCAAAAGGTTTGATAATAAGAAGTAATTCAAAGACAAGAAGAGTCTATACACCAAAGAAGATTATACCTCATCAAATAAGAGTGAAGATAGTGACCCATAATATGATCATGAAGATGATGGTTCTACTGAAGATGAAGCTTTGTTCATGGCTTAAGAAGGAAGTTGCTCAGATCAAAAGGTGTCTAATTGGAGTAATTTAGATGATGATGAAGATGAGGTGGACTATGAGATTGCATTATCTAATGTTCATGAAGAACTGAAGATTGAGAAGAAGATCAATAAGAAGATGAAATCTAAACTCAAGGACTTCGAGGAGAAATTAAGTGTGTTTGAAGAAAGAATGGATGAAGATGGAAAATAACATGAAGATATGGTAAAACATCTTAGTTGTTAATTATAAATTTTGTCTACAGCCTTAAAAGCTAAAGAATATGAATGTGAAAGGTATGTAATTGAAAATAAGTCATTAAAATCTGAGTTAAAGAAGTTATCTAGTAAATTAATGTCATTTGTGATATTTGAAAAGAAATCAAGTGATTTAGATAACATTTTGAATGATCAAAAGCATGCAAGTGATAAGAATAGTCTTGGATACAAAGAATAACTAGAGATTGCAACTCAAGACAATATTAAGACTAATATGAACAAGGTGGATCAACATTTGAAGATAAATCATCAAAAAAGGAATGAAGGTGCTATAAAAATAAAGATAAATCATATCAGATAGCCAAATGTCACAAGGTATGAAAATTTAAATGGTTACTTCTTTACTTGTAATCAATTTGGGCATATAGATAGAGAATGTAAGAGACCTACTAATAATGAATTTTCGTGGAACTATGATGGGGGTCATCATTAAAAATGTGTAATCAAGGTTGAGTGCCTTAACTATCATGATGTTAGATACTTTTCAAAATGTTGTCCATTTAAGGTAAGACAAGATGAGTTTCCTTCAAGAGATATTAAGTGATACAATTGTTATGAAGTAGAACACATTGTAAGATATTGTCCAATTATAGAAAGGAAGAAAGAGATTTTTGTAAAAATTATGGTGTGCTTCAATTGTGAATAGAGAGGTCATATTTATAGATTATGCAAGCAAAGTCCTACAAGATAGAATAAGTTTTATTAGTCTCTTAGAGTGAAAAAAAGAAAATAAGTTAATACATGGAAACTAAAGGTGGTAAGTAGGAATTATGATGAGGCTACAAGTCTAAGTAATATATTTGCTATAGTGGAGAATGCTTCTGAAGTTTAAGAGTCCCAAGAGGTCTCATTGTCTGCTCATGTTGACAATGAAGAGACTAATCTCAAGGAGAAGACCAAGGTGTTGATTGAAGCTAATTCTAAGGAATGTATGGATCCAAGTGAACATCCTGTTATTGTTGAACAAGTACCTAGTGATGATAATCCAATCTACAAGTAATATTATTTAGATGAGATGGTATTCCATGAATCTATTCTCTCTCCATGTATTAATAATCTAATCATAGAATAAAAGGAGAATGTTGTAGTAGTTGAGGAAGTTATTTCTCTAAAGCTAAAAAAGAAGAAGAACTATAATTATAATCTAAGTAAGGAGGAAAAGGAGTGTCAGGATTTATGTTTATTTTAGATATTTGAGTTAAATATGGTGTCTCTATCTATGCTTCTTTAGAGACTCCTTTCAAGTGGAGAATCAAGTATTGTTGTGGTTTATTTTAGTTAGAACAGTCTACAGGGTCAAATTGAAGGTTCCTAGATGGAAAAGGTGGATTTGTGATTTTACAAGGTAATAGTTTTGAATAGAAATCTCTATTGACCTTATTATAGCATGCTCCAAGTGGTTTTATGATCCAAAGGAATGTTGAAGTCAATTTGGATATTTTTGTTAGCTCTCAGGTTTCCTAGTTTATGCTTAAGAGATTACATGTCCTAAAATGGGTTATAGGAAGTCAAGGTTCCCAATGGTGTGAAAGATAAAATCTTGGTATAGAAGTATGTAATGGTTATCTCTAGGTGTACATGAAGTTTTAGAGGTGGACATTTACTAGAAGGTGTTATGTTGATTTTATTTATTTTGAAATTCTAGGGTTTTGGGCTCTACTAGAAAAGTGGTATGCCTTATGAGTTAAGGTTTGAGGATTATTAATTATTGGAATGGGCCAAATGGGTGGTCAAATAAAGATTCACATAGACTTGAAGGTTTATGGTTCTCAAGTTATTCTTGTTTATGTCAAAATGGAGGGTTAATTGGCTAGTAGGTTTGTAAAGGAAGTATGTTTTAGAGAATGAGCTTGTTAAAAAATTGGTGTGTTTAAGGGGGAATAATAGAGTTATATAGATATTAATTTTCAAGTCTTGAATTTATGTCTACTAAAATTTGTGGACTCTTCAAGTTCCAAGTAGGGCTACAAGAGGACTAGACTGGCCTAGTGAGAAGAAGAGTGATTTTGTTTAGTTTCTCCAAAAGATAAAAGCATGACTGTATTCAAGGTGAGTTATCAAATTGGTTTAGAACATGTTTCCTAATTTTTTAATGGTATGATGCTTTGTTGATGGTCATGGTAGTGTCTTGAGAAAGAAGGTTGGTAAGCCTATGTGGTGGTTCTCCATGGTGTGTGGAGATTTAAAGAAGCTAATGTGGTGCATATTATCATAAATATTAGGGGGAGTCCCTCTCATATGTGTCTTGTTAATTTACATCATATTTTAGGTTTTTGTGTGTTCTATCTTCATTATTTATTATGCTTGTGAAGAAGTGTGTTGGCATGGAACAACAAGAAGTTGTCAAGAAAAGGATAGGTTGGCTCAAGGTAAGGGGGAGTTTGTATCATCTTTATAATATGGTCCTTTCTTATTTAATAGTATTTTTATGTCCTCAAGTTTATATTGTGCCCTATTTATCATTATGTCAAAGGGGGAGAAAGTTCTTGTTGGGGAGAAAGTTCCTATTTTTGGGAGTGCTTTGAAGATGAAGAAGGTGAGCTATATATTGCTATATTGATGGGTGTTGACATAAATGACAAAGGGGGACATTGTTGGTGAGTTTTCATATTGATATCATTTTGGTGTCATGAAGGTGTCTTATTGAGTTGTTGAAGAGCCTCGATTGTCTATATGAAAATGACAAAGTGTGCAATGTGTTTGTTCTTGTATGATTGAAGGTGGTTTGGTTGATCTTCAATATTGAAATGGTTAGAGATGTTTAGGGATGAGTATGGTGATTTGATCATGTCCAAAATATCCCTATGATGTTATACATTCTTTAAGATCTTGTGTGCACAAGTATTATACATCTAGTGGTCCGTAGTTTTCATATAGGCACTTTAAGTCTAGTGGTAGAAAATCTGAGTTGGTAATTTGATGACATCACCATTGCCATGTGGGAAAGAGTCAATGAGAGTGGGTCATATGATTTTAATCACATTAGTCCCTAGTTGTTATGTTTCATATCTAAAGTCATGAGTTGAATCATAGTCAAAGATATGAGGGTGAAAAGTCATCTTCTTAGTTAGATTTCATTATTTTCCCATAGCCAAATTTGTAAAGTGGCTAAAAATAGTCGAGTAAACATGTTAATGAGGTCAGTATTTGCATGTATTGACATTTTAGGAGAAATTTATCATATGGGTTTGTAAATTTATGGGCATAGTTTATTTACACTAATTTTTAGATCATGTGATAGACTATGTCAAAAGATATGCATATGAAAAGTTAGGCTCCCAAGCAGATTGACTATGTTTTTCCATAGCCAATTTTTCACTGTCATAGAAAGATCTAAGTGATAATTTTGATGGTGATATATATTTCATGTGTGAAGGTGTCAATATAATTTTATCATATAAATTTGTTTAGTTTTGACCATAGATGATTTGTGCTAAATTTGAGTTCATGTGCTAAAGCATGATAAACATTATGGATGCTCAAAGTTGGCCTCTTGGGCTGATTTGGAGATGGTTGGATTTGTGATAGAAGATTTTGAGAAGGAACTTTAATGTCATTATATCTCACATGCACAAGAGTTATAGGATCAATGTCTCATGTGGTTAAATTATTGTATGAGAGGAGATCATCTGGTCCAAAATTGATATATTATATTATGCCCTTAACCATTGGTGTGTCTAAGGATATGTGTGGCTAAATTGTGTCTTACATACCTCTTTTATTTACTTGTTACATTTCTCTAGGTTCTTAGATAGGTCAGCCTATGGAATAACCTTGGCTAAGTAGACTATATATAGGAGGTAGTGGTTAGTCTTTAATCATCATGTGAAGTATTCTGCATTAGTGCATTATTATGGAGGTTGTCCCCTCAAAGTGGATTTGCTATATTATCTAGTATTTTGTTCTATTATAAATTATAACTTTTTAATCTCTCATATTCTCTTATTCTACACAATATAAAATCATTCTATGTGAATATCTAAGTAATTTCATTATAAGTGGTATCAGATCCTCCACCCAGGTTCAAGTCATGGAGTGGGTGGTTACACCGACATGGCAGTGTTCATCTATGGCTCATACACATAGGAATTATAGTGGTATAGGAACAAATCTATCCTAGAGTTTAGGTTTCAAAAGTGTGGTAGGATGTTATGATCTTGATGGGTTGATTTCACTAATTCCTTGAGGTTTTGGTGTAGTGGTTCATTATATATGGTATCAGAGCCTCCACCTGGGTTTAAGTCGTGAAGCAATCGGATACATTGACATGGTAGTATTTTTCCAAGGATAATAAATGTAGGGATATTGGTGGTATGGGTGAAAATATAGCCTAGAGTCTGGGATTTAGAAGCGTGGTAGGATGTTATGATCCTGATGGGTAGATTTCACTAACACCTTGAGGTTTTGGTGTAGTAGTTCATTAAATTTAGTATCAGAGCCTCCACCTAGGTTCAAGCCATAGAGAATATTTCTATGTTGACATGGTAGTTTTCATCTAGGGCTTGTACATGTAGGGATCCTAATGGTATGGGCACAAATCTAGCCTAGAGTCTGGGCTTCAGAAGCGTGGTGGGATGTTATAATCTTGATGGGTGGATTTCACTAACACCTTGAGATTTTGGTGTAGAATTTCATTACATCCTACATCAAAGCATAGAATAAGTTATTAAGGATAAAAATGGCTATTTAGGCATATTGATAGTTTCCCATAATTATTCATTTTTGAAAGTGTTAAAGCTAGAGCAATATGGATGGTACACGATTACTCCAAGGCATTAGGAAGCAACAAGATGAGGATAGGTGCATGATATTTAACATCTAAGAAAAGGTACATGATAAGGATCCAATGATGATTAGCAATTTATATAATGATTTAATGATGAGCATTGATCATTAAAGTCTTGATTGATCTACAGAGATTGATGGAGCGTGTTGAGTCAAAGTTCTTAGATTGCACGAGATGAGTTCAAGTGTCAGATGTTTAATGTTTAGATTTGGTGGTTTATGAATTAAATATAAAATAATATTTATGGTGTGATATTTTTCTTGATCTAAGAGTTCATGAGATTCAAGATTAGTTTCCAAAGGTTAACTATGATCATTTGTGTTTGAATATTTGAATTTGTGAAGGAAAGATCAGTGTCTAGTTTTTGGACCATATCTTTTGATATAAAATGAATTTTACATTGAATTAAAAATAAAAGTGGGAGAGGACTCTAAGGAACATATATAAATATGGATTTAAATATATGTAAGTGTGTATAGACAAATATATTAATCTCTAAAGTTGACTATGTTTTTCGTATATGTTCTGTAAGTGACCTGAGAAGGATATTCAAGCTCATTTAGTTGTTTTTTCAATGTTTCATGATAAATTAGCTATTGAGGAGTGTTTTATACTCCATGGGGATTCTCTCCATGTATTTTTTAGGTGTGATAAATCTATATTAAGTATGAACAATTCTTAATAAATTGATTGTATGTTCATTAATGGCGTTCTTATGTATAAGGTCTTTGTTTGAGTTGTTTGAGCATACACAGAGGTAAGCTAACATAATTTTGATATTTTAAGGATGTCTTAGGGGAAATAAAGAGTGGAACTATGTATTTTTAATTGGTCCTATGTTCTTATTTTACTTGGATAAGTGTCAAAGAACTGAATGGGTCTCCATAGATCCTAAAAATGACTTAGGCCTATTGTGAAAGGGGATTGTGCTTAAGTATGGCCCATATGAGATGCCTTAAGGGTGAATACATGTTTTGTGTCTAAAATCGAATATTGTGATCTTGTTAATTCATGATTTCTCTATATATAGTGAAACCAAATATGTTGGGTTCGATACTTTTATAAGTGAAAGACTATGGAGATATTTTTGAGAGGCTTATGTGTGTGGTTTATGGATCAAAGGATAGGTAGTGTGCTTATTTGTGGAGTTAATGAGTATAAAAATTGGTTGACAGTGTGTATGACCTATAAGTAATGTTCATATTACTAGGATAGTCCTCTTGTAGTTTGTGAAGATATGAAAAGAGGTCTGAGTGTGTAGATGAGATCAATTTGAGTGAAGAAAAAAAGAGTTTATGAAATGCCTATGAGAGAGGCCTATTTTAGAGAGAGAGTTTTGTGTAATTATTAGATAATCCATAGATCTATCATTAGGTCTTAAAGACATCAGTCCTAATGTGGAAGTGTTCTTCTCAAGGAGGGTCTAAAGGAGTTGATCTTCCTTAGGAGAAGTTTCTCCTTGTAAAAAAATAGTTTTAATAAAGTAATTTGGTCTAAAGGAGTTGAAAATCCTAGGGGTAGGTTCTCCTCATGGAAAAAGTGTTTCACTAAATACCTTTGGTCAGAAGGACATGATCAAGGTTTTTTGGTCTAAAGGAGTTGATCATTTTCTTGTTTGTAATCATCTTATAAGATAGTAATCCATGTGTTTTCAATCTTGAGATTGTATTTTATTCCATAAGAGGGTTTCCCACATAGACCTTGTGTTGTGTATGTGGTCTTGCATTATATTAATTTTTCATTGCTATGAATGATATGTTTGCTTCTTGAATGCTTGTGTTGAGTACTTAAGTAATTGTAAAGGTTTAGATATTGAATTAAATTATTTTACATCACTAATTCACCCCCCTTAGTGGATTTTACCTCTAATAATTGGTATTATAGTGAGGTCCTTTGGTAAAACCTTGATAACTTGAAGGTGATCTAAGGTACAATGGCTAGTCATAATGTGCAAGGTGGTTTCTCTAATAAAAAAGCATTGATGTTTAATGGATCTAATTATGATATTTGGAGTGATAAGATGAAGACATAAATTATGTCCCTAGGGTTTGATTTATGGCAATATATTATAAATGGTTATGTTGCTCTTGTTATTCCTTTATCTAGTGTTTTAGATAAGAAGCTATTTGAGAACAACTCTAAGGCAATGAATTCCATAACTTGTGGTGTTATTGAAATGAAGTTCATCAAAGTAATTCATTTCACATTTTTGAACAAAATATGGGGTAAGTTAAAGACTATTTTTGAAGGAGAATCAAAGGTTAAGTTGGAAAAGTTCTAGATTCACATAAGGCAATTTTAAAGTCTCAAGATGAATAAAGAAGATACTGTGGCATCCTTTTTATAAAGACTTGATGAGGTTGTGAAAATCATCAAAGGTATTAGAGATAATCTTTAAGAGACTAAATTTTCTAAAAGGTATTAAGGTCTCTATCCTCCAATTTTTATTCAAAAGTATCTGCTATTAAAGAGATTAATAATCTTACTTAGTTAAAAATGGATAAATTGCATGGTGCCCTTACTACCTATGAAATGAGTAAGAATTATAATATACCTCCAAATAAGGAAGAATCTTTCAATACTAAAATATAAACAAAGAAGAAGTTTAAAGGTAAGAAAATCAAGTAGAATGACATTCCTGATATATATGAGGATGAACTAATTACATTGATTTCAAGGGAATTAAGTACAGGTTTAGGTAAGTATAAATGTAAGCTACCCCTCAAATGCTTCAATTATGGTGAGATTGGACATTTTAATAATAAGTGAACTCATAAGTATAATAAAGATGATGATGAAGAGTATGATCTAGGTCATGATGATTTTAAGAGATATTTCAAGTCTAATAAAAGCAAATAGGATTTAGAAGGTTTGATAACAAGAAGTATTTCACATACAAGAAGAGTCTATACACCAAAGAAGATTGTAGCTCATCAAATAAGAGTGAAGACAATGACACATAATATGATCATGAAGATGATGGTTCTACTAAAGATGAAGTTTTTTTCATGGCCTAAGAAGGAATTTACTCACATCAGAAGGTGTCTACTTGGAGTGATTTAGATGATGAAGATGAGGTGGACTATGAGACTACATTATGTAATTCTCATGAAGAATTGAAGATTGAGAAGAAGATCAATAAGAAGATGAAATATAAACTCAAGGAATTTGAGGAGAAATTTAATGTGTTTGAGGTAAGAATAGATTAAGATGCCAAGGAGCATGAAGATATGGTAAAACATCTCAATTGTTAATTGGAAATTTTGTCTATAGGCAAAAATGCTAAAGAATATGAATGTGCAAAATATGTAATTGAAAATGTGTCATTGAAATCTAAGTTAAAAAAGTTATCTAGTAAATTAATGTCATTATTGAGATTTGAAAAGATATCAAGTGATTTAGATAAAATTTTGAATGATAAAAAACATGCAAGTCATAAGACTAGTCTTGGATACAAAGAAGAACTAGAGATTTCAACTTGAGACAATATTAAGACTAATATGAACAAGGTGGATCAGCATTTGAAGATAAATCATCATAAAAGGAATGAAGGTGATAGAAAAATAAATACAAATCATATTAGGCTATTGAGTGTGGATCCCTCTAGGGCTATCACATGATCGTAAGAATAAATTTTGGGGGCCTAAAGAGCTCCAAAGATGTGGGGGTGTAATTTTAATTTTCTCCACATACGAATGGAATATTTCTTGTATTCCATATTTCATGGAGTTAGTTGTTAGATGCATTTCCCATTTTCACTTCTTTGTTTTGAGGAAGCTAGTTGTTTTTTGGAAAAGGGAACTCTTTTCTTGTTGAGTGGAGTTGGTTGAGATCACATGTTTTTGGAAAAATGTGCCCTTAGAATGTGGAGAGATGAATATGGTGAATTCCTCCTTAGGATAGCTTTTAGATAAGCTTGATTAAGTGGAGGAGGGTTTTCACATGTTGGATAATGCTTATCTTTGATAAGAATTGCATATTTGCTCCTCTTTTTGTGGATTTTGTTCATTTTCTTATATATAAAAGGTGTGGTGTGGCCTATAAAGGTTGATGGTTTGTTTGTAAGGTATGTCTTTGAGGATCAGATTCAAAGTGTAGGTGTTCATTATAGGGTGTGGTTTAGTAACTTGTGAGATATAACATTGTGCAGGTGCAGGTGAAAGTGCATCTTTTTGTGCAACACTTTCTACAAGAGATTTTTCTATCTCTATGAAAGTTCATTGTAATCTTGTTTTAGATTACTAATTTATTTGAGAACTTTCATTTGGTGAATGTAGCCCACATTAGGTGAACCACATTAGATCTATGTTATCTATGTTATTATTATCTTTCTCTCATTTATGCTTTCATATTAATGGTGAATTAAGGAATGTTTCTATGATGCATTTTATTACATAGATTTAGATCTAGTTTATGGTAATAGTATATCTAGATTTAAGTGTTTTATTCCTAACAACTAATATCAGAGCCATTGGTTGTGTGTTTTGCTATAGTGGTAAATCATAAGAAGGCTATTAGCTTGAGTGGGAGCTATGGGAGAAGAGATTAGATTCATAGTTGAGAAGTTTGATGGTAAGCATTTTGATTTGTGGAAAATTTAGATGGAAGATTACCTATATTAGAAGGAACTTCAACTCCCCTTAGAGGGGAAAGGAGGACAACCTATAAGTATGAGTGATACAAATTAGTCATTACTTGAGAGGAAGGCATTATGAGCCATATGATTATGCCTTGAATCATCTATTGCATTTAACATTGTAGATTAGATAACTATAAAGGATCTCATAGATAAAATTGGGAAGTTATATGAGAAACTTTCAACTTCTAATAAGATTTTTCTTATGAAAACATTGTTTAACATGTAAATGTCTAAGAATGGTTCAAAAACTAATCATCTAAATGATTTTAATATGGTTGTAATTATGCTCATTTAAGTTGTAATTAATTTTGATGATGAAGTTATATCTTTTCTAATCTTATGTTCTTTTCCTAATAATTGGGATAGTTTGGTTATGGCTATGAGTAATGCAGTCCCTACTAAGGGAATCTTGAATTTTAAGGATGTTGTAGGTGTGATCCTTAGTGAGGAGATGAAAAGGAAAATCACTGGTGAATCATATTTAGGTAATGATTTATCCATTAATACTAGAGGGAGGAAAAGGGAAAAGAGTAAAAGTAACCATGGAAAGTCAAAATATAGATCTAAGTCCAAATCTATATCCAAGATGATCTACTAGCATTGTGGGAAGAGTGAACACTCAAAGAAGGATTGTTGGTCACTTTAGGATAAGAATGCCAACAAAGAGGAAACAAATGAGGTAAATGTGACATCAGGTAAATCATGTCAAGATGCCTTAATTATTTCTATGGATAGTTTTTCTAAGTCTTGGGTATTATATTCAGCGGTTTCTCTTCATGCCATCCCACATATGAATTATTTTACTGATTATGTTCAAGAGAATCTAGGATGTGTATATCTTGGTGATGATGAACCATATGAGATAGTAGGGAAATGTTATGTTTAGGTTAAGATGAAGAATGGGAACACATGGATCCTTAAGGATGATATACATGTGCCTATCTTGAGACAAAATTTGGTTTTAGTGGGGTAATTGGGTAGTGAGGGATGATCAGTATTGTTTACTATAGATTCTTGGAAAGTTACTAAAGATGCTCTTGTGATCTTGAGAGGTAAGAAAACTGGTACTTTGTATTGGACTAGTAGTGTTGATTCTATTGATTTAGTTGTTGCAGATAGAGATGCAACTATGTGGTACCATAGACTCAGTCATATGAGCCATAAGGACATACAAATCTTAAAATATAAGTTGCCTAGATTAAAATACATAGATCTAGATTTTGTGAAAATTTTGTGTATGGGAAATATAAGTGGGTTAAGTTCTTGAAGGTTGGACCCATAAAGAAAGATCACAAGTTAGATTTGGTACACTCAAATGTATGGGGACCATCTCAGGTATATTTTATTGGTGGATCCAATTATTATGTTACTTTTATAGATGATGCAACTATAAAATTTTGGGTTTATTACATTAAAAATAAATCTGATGTATTTGACACTTTTAAGAAGTAGAAAGCCTTGGTTGAAAATGAAACAAATTTTAAGTTAAAATGTCCTAGATCAGATGATAAAGGGGATTATTGTAGTAATGCTTTATTTGATTATTATTCTAAAAATGGAATTCATAGGCAAAGGATGGTTCTAGGAAATCCACAATAGAATGGGGTATTTGAAAAGATGAATAGAATAATATTGGAACATGTTAGGAGCATGAGGTTACATGTAGGGTTGCCTTTACATTTTTAGGTAGAAGCAGCTAGCATGGAAGTATATTTTATTAACATAAGACCTTTTTTGTCTTTGTATGGAGGCATTATAGAACAAGCTTGGTCTAGTAAGAATGTTGATTATTATTTTTTTAGAATCTTTAGATGTGAGGCTTTTTCTCTCATTAAGAAAGAGGATAAGACCAAGCTAGAGGCTAAATCAGATAAATGAAAATTTGTTGGTTATGGTGAGGATGACTTTGGTTTCCATTTATAGAGCATTAAAGATAAGAAAATATTTTGGTCTAGAGATGTAGTCTTTAATGAAAAAGTCATGCATAAGGATCAGTTGTAGGAATAGGATCAAGAATAGAAAGAGTACATAATATTGGATGATATTATAGATGGAAAAGTATTGAATGATTTAGTTTAGAAACCTTCTACATAATAACCACAAAATCCTATGGTAAGAAGGTCTTCTTGGGTAAGAAATACACCTAAACATTTTTCTCCTTCTTTGAATTATTTATTACTCACTGACAATGGAGCGCCAGAGTGTTATGATGAAGCAATGTAAGTAGATGCCAAGTTGGGATGGTAATAAGCCATGGATGAAGATCATAGATCTCTAATGGAAAACCAAATGTGGGATTTGGTTAGGCTACCTAAGGGCAAGAGTGCATTACCAAGCAAGTGAATCTTTAGAATCAAAGAAGAGGATGAAGGGAGAAAATGGTATAAGGCCAAAATGGTGGTCAAGAGGTTTGCACAAAAATTAGGTATTGATTATGATGAGATTTTCTCTCATATTGTAAAAATGACTTATATTAGGACTGTTCTTGGTTTAGTTATAGTTCAGGATTTGTACTTAGAAAAATTAGATGTAAAAACTACTTTTCTTCATGGTGATTTGGATGAAGAGTTATATATGAAGCAACCATAGGGTTATGAGGTCAAATGGAAGGAGAACTATGTGTGCAAATTAAAGAAGATATTGTATGGCCTAAAACAAGCTCCATGACAATAGTATAAGAAATTTTATTATTTTATGTTGGAACAAGAATATCAAAGGTGTCATTCTGACCATTGCATGTACATCAAACATTTTGATGATGGTTACTTTATTATATTATGCTTGTATGTCAATGACATGTTAGTTGTAGGAAAGAACATACAGCATATTCATATGCTCAATAAATAGCTTAGTGACTCCTTTTCTATGAAGGATTTAGATGTTAAATCTGTTGGTACTCCTTTGGTAGGCCACTTTAAATTATCAAAGGAGCAATATCCTAAGATAAAAGATGAAAATATTAAGATTTTCAAGGTACCTTACTCATTGATAGTTGGTAGCTTGATGTATGTAATGGTTTGTACTAGGTTGGATATTGCCCAAGCAGTGAGAGTTGTGAGTAGGTTTATGAGTGATCTAGGTTATAATCATTGGTAGGCAATGAAATGGATTCTTTGATATTTGAGATGAACCATAGATTTTGCATTATGTTAATGTGGATCAAATACCACTTTGCATAGTTATGTGAATTAAATATGGCATGGGATATTGAAAGTAGGATAAGTATGATAGGATATATATTTACTATTATAGATATAATGGTTAGTTGGATTTTCAAAATACAGAAGGTTTTGGATTTTTTAACCACAAAGGTAGAGTATGTTGTTGCCATAGAGGCTAGTAAGGAGATGATTTGGTTATAGGATTTGTTTCAAGAGTTGGGGCATGAGCTGAAAGTTAGGAGACTATATAGTGATAGTCAGAGTGTTATTCCTTTGGCAAAGAACTCAATTTTTTAATTAAGGATAAAACACATTCAGTAACATTATCACTTCATTAGGATAGCTTTAGAGGAAAACTTGGCGAAGCTAAAGAAGATTCATACTAGCCAAAATCCTAAGGATATAATGACCCAGGTGGTCACATTGGACAAGTTGAGACCATGTTTAGATTTGGTTAGCCTTAGTGGTCATGGAGTAGTGATAGATTCTATTCAAGAGATATGGCCTCCAAGTGGGAGATTGTTGAGTGTGGAAACCTTTAGGGCTATCACATGACCATAGGAATAAATTTTAGGGGCATGAAGAGATCCAAAGATGTGGGGTCCATAATTTTCATGTTCTCCACATGTGAGTGGAATATTCCTTGTATTCCTAATTTCTATGTATTCCATATTTCATGGAGTTAGTTGTTAGATTCCTTTTCCCATGTTGACTTCCTTATTTTGAAAAAGCTAGTTGTTTTTTTGGAAAAGGGAACTCCTTGTTTAGTGGAGTTGGTTGAGATCACATGTTTTTGGGGAAATATGCCCTTAAAATGTGGAGAGATGAATATGGTGAATTCCTCCTTGGGAGAGCTTTTAGATAAGCTTGATAAGGTAGAGGATGGTTGTCACATGTTGGATAATGCTTATCTTGGATAATAATTACACATTTTCTCCTCTTTTTGTGGATTGTCTTCATTTTTTATATATACAAGGTGTGGTGTGGCCTTTAGAGTTTGATGGTTTGTTTTTAGGGTGTGGCTTTAAGGATTAGAGTCAAAGTGCAGGTGTTTTTCAAAGTGAAGGTGTTCTTTACAGGGTGTGGTTTAGAAACTTGTGAGATACAACATTGTGCAGGTGTAGGTGAAAGTGTATCTTTTTGTGCAACACTTTCTATAAGAGATTTTTCTATCTCTATGAGAGTTAATTATAATTTTATTTTAGAATACTAATTTATTTGAGAACTTTCATTGGTGGATGTAGCCCACATTGGGTGAATCATGTTAGATATATGTTATCTGTGTTATTATTATCTTGCTCTCATTTATGCTTTCATATTAATGGTGAATTAAGGAATGTTTCCATGATGTATTTTACTACATAGATTTAGATCTAGTTTATGGTAATAGTAGATCTAGATTTAAGTGTTTTATTCTAAAGAATATTGTAGATCATCAAATAAGAGTGAAGATAGTGACCCATAATATGATCATGAAGATGATGGTTCTACTAAAGATGAAGCTCTGTTTATGGCTTATGAAGGAAGTTATTAACATCAGAAGGTGTCTACTTAGAATTATTTAGATGATGATGAAGATGAGGTGGACTATGAGACAACATTATCTAATGCTCATGAAGCACTAAATATTGAGAAGAAGATCAATAAGAAGTTAAAATCTAAACTCAAGGACTTTGAGGAGAAATTCAATGTGTTTGAGGTAATAATGGATGAATTTTCCAAGGAACATGAAGATATGATAAAACATCTTAGATGTTAATTGAAAATTTTGTCTATAAGTTTAAAAGCTAAATAATATGAATGTGCGAGGTATGTAATTAAAAATGAGTCATTAAAACTTGAGTTAAAGAAGTTATCTAGTAAATTAATATCATTTGTGAGATTTTAAAAGATATCAAGTGATTTACATAACATTTTTAATGATAAAAAACATGCAAGTGATAAGACTGGTCTTGGATACAAAGAA
The DNA here is from genome assembly GCA_037957365.1 of Torreya grandis. NCBI lineage: Eukaryota > Viridiplantae > Streptophyta > Pinopsida > Cupressales > Taxaceae > Torreya > Torreya grandis. Next base: position 450,726 of record JARHVA010008131.1, read on the forward strand.
GAACCAAATACTGAAACTCAAGATAATATTAAGACTAATATGAACAAGGTGGATCAGCCTTTGAAGATAAATCATTAGACAAGGAATAAAGGTACTAGAAATATAAAGACAAATCATATCAAAAAGCCAAATGTCATGAGGTATGTAAATTTTAATGGTTTTTTCTTTACTTGTAATCAGTTTAGGGTTAGAGCTAGAGAATGTAGGAGACCTAATAAGAATGAATTTACATGGAACTATGATGGGGGTCATCAGTCAAAAGGTGAAATCAATGTTGAGTGCCTCAACTATCATGATTTTGGACAATTTAAAAGACATTATCCATTTAAGGTAAGAAAAACTAAGTTTCCTTCAATAGATATTGAGTTCTATAGTTGTTATGAAGTAGGACACATTATAAGATATTATCTAAATCTAGAGAGGTAGAAAGATCTTTTTGTAAAAAGTATGGTGTGTTTCAATTATGAACATAGAGGTCATATTTCTAGATTCTAAAAGCAAAGTCCTACAAGATAGAATAGGTTTTATCAAGCTCTTAGAGTGTACGAAAGAAGACAAGTTAATACATGGAAACCAAAGGTGGTAAGTAGGAATTATGATGAGGCTTTAGGTTCATGTAATCTATTTTTTGTGGTTGAGAATGCTTCTGAAGTTGAAATGTCCCAAGAGGTCTCAATGTCTTCTCATGTTGAGAATGAAGAGACTAAGCTCAAGGAGAAGACCAAGGTGCTGGTTGAAGCTAGTTCTAAGGTATATATAGATCCAAGTGACCATCCTATTTTTATTTAACAAGTTTATAGTGATGATAATCCAAGCTATAAGGAAGATTATTCTGATGAAGAGGTATGCCATGAATCTATGTTGTCTCCATGTATTGATAATCTAATCATAGAAGAAGAGGAGAATGTTGTAGTAGTTGTTTCTCTAAAGCCAAAGAAGAAGAAGAACTATAAGTATCATCTAAGCAAGGAGGAAGAGTAATGTGAGGATTTATATTTTTTTAGAGCATTGAGGTATATAAGGTGTCTCTATATATGATTCTCAAGAGACTCCTTACAAGTGGAGAAACAAGTATTATCATGATGTTTTTCAGTTGGAATAATTTTTAGGGTCAAATTAAAGGTTCCTAGATGGTAAAGGTGGATTTGTGATTTTCCAAGGTAATAATTTAGCATAAAAAAGTCTTTTGACCTTATTCTATCATGATCTAGTTGGTTTTGTGATCTAAAGGAATGTTGAAGTTAATTTGGAGATTTTTTTTAGCTCTCAGGTTTCCCAAATAGAGCTTAAGAGCTTTCAAGTGTTTGGAAATTGAATTGAATTATTTTCCATAACTAATTCACCCCCTCCCCTCTCTTAGTGGATTGTACCTCTCACAATGTTGTCCATACTCAATCAATATTCAACAGTTCTAAATTATATTGGGGTAATGTTTTATAAACATGTTATCCACATTGGTATTCATTTTAGTTTTTATATTTATCCACACATAATTTTTTAAATTGATTAAAACACATAATTATATGATTTATATTTATAGTTGTGGTAGAATTCTATGCATTAGCACCATTGTTATACACAATTTCAACATGAGACATATCTTAGGTGTATACACTATGAAATTTATGCCTAATATTTCATATCTAAATTAGTTTAAAATTTCAAAACTCTTCTATGGATTACTACCATAGCATAGATTTTTATAAACTGATACCCTAATCACACTTTTACAAACCTTATTGAGCCAATCTACTATAGTATTTGGTTCACTTTTTAGATTTATTGAGGTGATTAAATAACTCAATATTGAAAAAAATTTATGTTGGAATTGATTGTATCATCTAGCCTCACTAGGTTATAAGTATCATTGAGTTTCATGGTTGAGATAATCTCAACTGCCAAGTAGAAACTCAACTTTTCTCCAAGGTTAGGGGCATACGCCTTCTAATATTTGTTTCTCTATATCTCTTTGGATATATGAAATTTCCATATTAATATATATTTTTCCTAATCTTAGTTTTAGATCCTTACAATGATACATATTTTTCAAATTAACTTACCAATAGGCAAGGTGGTTACATCAACACACATGTGTACTCCTAAAACTTGTTATTTCAATTTTAATAAATTTCAAGTACTTTAAATTATATATTATATGCATTTATTATATATTATAACATACTCTTATTTTTAGGTTAATCACTAGAAAATCACTCAAGTTGGGTACATGCAAAGATAAGGTGTGCATACACACCTAGGTATGCATTCATTTCCTTTAAACTAGAAATTTCATTACTAGATTAAAAGGGGGGTTATTTAGAAACTATTTATAATTATATAGCACCTCAGTCTTGTACAAATAGAAAAATTAGACCTTGGTTATTACTCTTAGTTCTATACCTTTCCCACTTCTAAAATTATTTTTCATAATCTATCTTATTTCCCTTGGCCTATCTCTTAGTATGACTAGTCCTATTTTAATGACATAGACCTTTTATCTTTCCTAGAATGCTTAATATTTACTTATATTCCACCTTTACAAGTTCTGATCCTATACCTATTTTCCTGCATCTTAGACACTAATGTCTAGGATAGACACTAACATTGATACTATTATCCAATGCCCTAAAGGTCATATAATTTAAAAATGAACCATATCCTAATGGTTAGCCTAAGTTATTTAATTTGAGTTGTTCTCCAAATGGATTAGTATAAATACATGATCAACCCTCATTCATTCCTCACCTAGAAAAGACCTAAAAATGCCAAGGCAACTTATCAAAATCATTCTATTAAGCATTCAATTGAGTAAATATTCCCTATTTTATCTTATTTATATATTAGTCATAGGGACAACACATATACAAGTTTAATGTACTAAATTATTAGCTCAAGAACTTAAATTTCTAAGTTACAAGCTAGGTCACTATTGTACTTACTTTCCACATATTGCATGATTCAAAAATAATCCAACACATCAGGGGGAACTATATTAGTTTAATTCCCTATTATAGAGTATCAATTATGTATGAAATGCCCATTGATAATGTGGTGTTTAGGGTTAGCTTGACATTGTGTCCCCACTAACCCATTTTCCCCTAAGTTCACTATGAAGATGGAAAACTAGGGTTTTGTCATTTCATAAAGAGTGATAGTCTATGAGCCAGATCTAAATGTATGAAATAGAAGGCAAAGAAAAACCCAAAATCATATAGATGGTAACATCCTTTTCTAGACATTATTTTATACATAAAACTTACATCAAATCTAGACAATAGCATTGATATAACCATCCTACACTGATGCCAGTGTTTGTGGCTCTAGAAGTCAAATTTCCAAAATCAAATGACTATTCCAAAATAACTTTCCATCAAATTTTATACTTATCTCATATCCATAATTTATATAGCATTAGAATCAACTAAGTACTATTACAAAATGGTGTCAGAGTGGTCTCCAACAATTCAGATAAGTTGTATGGTTCCTTTTCAGATCTATTTTTTTAATTCATATTCAAAACACCTCAATTATGGAGAGTTTAAATTTTTGAGTATGCTTATATATGTTGTGTTTTAATATAATAAATCATAATAATTTACATTTAAGTTGATTAGATCTGTTGTGATGGCCATATATTTTTTTGGAGAAATTATAAAGGTTTTTCAAAAAATCATGACTATTTTGCAGATCATTTTTCTCTTCACATAGGTTTATGATTTCAAAAACTCTTTCACTACTAGAAAGAGGAATTTTAGATTTTTTTATAAAGTGGTCATAATAAATATTCTAATCAATATCCAAAGAGATATGAGGCTTTGATACCATGAAAGGAATGTCAACAAGATCATTATAAGCCCAAGATCTGAAACATTAATAGCAAAATCATCACAATAAGAGTTATAAGAGCTACAAAGATGATATGAAAAGATAAAGGTAATATCATATATTATTCATAATATAACTTCTATATGTTACAAATTAAAAACCTTTCATTTATAGGCAAGGACAAATAAGAAGTATTTCAAACTAACGAATGTGGGATAAATCCACAAAGATACAAACTAGGAAATAGACAAAAACTACTTATAGAACCTATCAAACATGAGAACCAACTCTAATGATTTTCTATGTCATTTCCATATTTAGCATAGTTGTGCTTTCCATATTTAGACTATCTGCATTTTATGAATTCTATATTTATTTATATCTCAGTTTAGCACCTAATTTCCTTGTTATAGATATGATTATCACCCTTTTGCATTTCATTTATATATACCTCTTTAATAAAATTTAGGTATTACACCAAGACCTTAGATTCCATTTTAGGGTTAAACACTATATATATATATATATATATATATATATATATATATATATATATATGGGTGACTGAGACTACTTGAGAATTCTAATCCTAACCCATTATTGACTCTTAATTTTCTCTATATACCATTGAGAGTTTATCCATAGTAGACCAAATTTATAGATAGATAGATAGGTGGTCACTAATCTAGTAGAGTGTTTTATAATATGATATTTGATAGAGTGTGTTTCCAAACCCAACCTAATATATACCCAACTTTATCTATTAATGGAATGAAGGGATTATGCCTTAATCTAGAGAAATTATGTTTTATTTCATGAAATACATATGTAATAGATATATATATTGATGAATATGCCATACCTACTTACCTACTTAAGTATTCCCTACCCAATTTAATATCTGAGTAGTATATTAATCTTGAATATACCCTATCTACCTTCTTGTACTTGATTATTCCCTACTTACATATCCTTCTTGCCCTAAATACTTGAGTATGCCCTACCTACCTATCTTTATTCCATACCTACTTAAGTATTCCCTACACAATAAAATACCAAAGCCTACCCATATCTAATCCTAACCATCTTACCTAGACATATATTTAATACTTGATACCTAATTGAATATCCAATTGAATACCCAAGGCATATCTTAAAAGGAGAGAGGTCAATCTAAATTATTTATAAAAAGGAGTGATTAGGGATGATCAAGCACAAGTAAAAATCCACTACACCCACCATAAAGGTATTGGAGGGAATGATTAGGGATAAGGATGGATGAGGAAAGAGTGATTAGGGATGATCAGGGACAAGGAGGGTTAACGAGGGAGTGATTAGGGATGATAAAGGAAAAGGAGGGAATTATTAGGTATGGTGAAGGATGATGAGGGAGTAACTATGGATGATGAGGGTTGATGAGGGAGTGGTTAGAGATAATTAGGGTCAATAAGGGGGTAATTAAGGATGATGAATGATGATGAAAAAGTATTACATTATATCTATATATAGCGATAATATTTATTATTTGGGTGACCTTATATACCCCATGTGTGCAATATTGATTCATTCCATTCCTTCTTATTGAGTGGGAACCAAAACATGTGATTCATATGAGAGGGTATTTATTGAGCCATATCTTGAAAAGAGAGGGATCATTATAGCCTATATAGAGAAAATAGTGGCTAGGGATGATTGGGCACAAGTAAAAAGCCACTAGATCCACCATAAAGGTATTAGAGGGAATGACTAGGGATGAGAAAATATATTCGGTTAATAAAATATATATTCCCAAATCCCAATCTATATAAGTAATACAATTTCATCCCACCCTTTGCTCGCTTGATTGGAAATTTATTCTAGTAAGAGGATTTAGATACACACTCTCACTATGGTTTGGGCATAGATCATCATATATATATATATATATATATATATATATATATATATATATATATATATATATATTTAAATCCTACCATACAGTTAGGTGATATCTTTGAGATCCATATTTTAGTGAAATAATATGAATTTAAGAGGTTTTCCTTAGGCATTTATTATGTGAGAAAAACTTAGAAATGGAACATAGTATAATCGAGTAATGTGGGAAGCCACTACGCCCAACATCAAGATATTAGAGGGAGTGATTGGGGAAGAGGATGGATTAGGATGGAATGATTATTAATGATGAAATATGATAAGGGAATAATTTGGGATGATGATGGATGGTGAGGGTTAATAAGGAAATTATTAGGGACAATGAGGGAGTCATTAGGAATAATGACAGATGGTGAAGGTCATAAGGATGTGGATAGATTGATTAGAGATTATGAATTATGAGGGAATAATTTATTAGGGATGATTAAAGATGATTAATAATTGATTATATATGATTTAAAATGGTGAGGGTCAATTATGGAGTGATTGTAGATGAGTAGGGAGTAATTAGAGATGATGAGGTATGGTGAGGGTTAATGAGGATGAGGAGGGAGTGATTAAGGATTATGAGGGATGGGGGAGTGATTATAGATGATGAGAGATGATAAATGAGTGATTAGGGATGATGAGGGACAATGAGGGAGTGATTATGGATGGTGAAGGATGGTGAGGGTCAATGAGGGAGCGATTAAGGATAAGGAGGGATGAGGAGGGAGTGATTAGGAATAATGAGAGATGATATAGTGATTAGGTATGGTGAGGGTCAATAAGGGAGTGATTAAATATTATGTGGGTTAGTGAGGGAGTAGTTAAGGATAACGAGAAAGGAGAGTGATTAGGGGTGATGAAGGATAGGGAGGAAGTGATTAGGGATGAGGTAGGGATGATGAGCAAGTGAAATTAACACAAAGTGATCATTTAATGTACTCAAGTCATGGATGTAATATATGCTACCTTAATCATGCCAATTTGGCTTGAATTCAAAATAAGTGATGTGTAAAATTCAATTCTGACAAACTTAGGACTCCTAGTAATGCCATTAAGGAAACAAGAAGGCACAAAAACCTTAAAAAATACTATATGTTTATTTTGTTGTTTATAAGGGATGGTAAGGGTGAATGAAGATAAGGAGGGAGTGATTCAAGATTATGAATGAGGATAGGGAGTGATTATGGATGATAATGGACAATGAAGGAGTGATTAGGAATGATGAGGGTCAATGAGGGAGTGATTAGGGATGGTGATGGATGGTGTGGGATAATGAAGGACTAATTTTTTGGAAGTAATGATGTCACTATTTGCTTACTTTTATAGCTTCATCCATGCTTCGTATATGTCTTTTCTTATGTAATTTCCATAACTTTCCATGGCCTATGAAAATGAATGAATTAAGTTATGATTTTTTATGTTCATTGATATATATATCTGTGTGTGTGTGTGTGTGTTATGTTATGAATTATTAATGTTTTCCTTGATTAAATTATATTAGTGTAAATCTATCTAACAAACATTTGAAGGGTCATGAAAGGATATAGTATCTCACTAATCCATAGCTATTATAGGATTCCCATAAAAACTATAGGCCTCACTTAAAAGTTGCCCATAACCATTGTAGAGTGCCTACAGTAACTATAGGCTTCACCTATAGGTTGCTTATAGACACTACAAAATACACAAAGTACTATAGGATTCACCTACAGGTTTCTTATAGCTACTACAGAGTGCCCATAGCAATTAAAGGTTTCACCTATAGGTTACCTGTAGCTACTACAGAGTGCCTATAGCCACTATGCAAAATAAAGTCATTATTGAGGAGATCTTGTAGACACATCTATCTATCTTGGGGAACCGAATGGATGATTAGGAAGAATTATAGTTGTTGTGTTGATTTCCTACATGCAAAGAGATAATGAATGTGTTACCTAAGATGGGAAAGACAAGGATAATGAGAAAAGACAAAAGGAAATAAAATAAAAAAATAGTATGCCTTATCTTTAACCCAATCAAACTTAAAATAAGTAACTTTGATTACTAACCACTTGATGGTTAATCAGGGTATTTTCTTAGTATTTATATTTTTTCCTATTTTGGTGTTTTTGGTTAAAAATTTAATAAACTACCTTTTGTATTTAAAGGTAGAACCTAGATTAGACTAGGAGTTAGATAATTTTGAGAAGGTACTAACAAAATTTTTGAACTATAGCATTTGTATTCAGAATTGAGTAATGAGAAAGTTGAATTTGTAAGAAGTTTGTGAATTATCTTAGAGAGGGATTAGAGATTAGTTCTAAATAAGGAAGGGTCCCCTAAAAATGAGCTATTATGAAGATCCTGACCCTCTTTAATTATTAGTGTATTGTGCAAGTTGATTTTACTATTAAGTTTGATTATATAAGTGTGATGCATGTATGGTACATAAGTGTGGAATAGTACTATAATTCTATCACAATTGTTTCATAATATATCTATCTAATAAATTCAACATAAATTCATTATACTACAACTAAAAAATCAAGTTGATTTCTAAATCAGTAATGCATATATAGTGCTAACACTCTTTAAAATATTATGCACCCTGGGTTGATAATTAATGTTTATTCATACTCATAAATTTGGTAATCACTGGGTAATTAGTTTGCATAATATTTTGGTTTTATTTCTAGGGAGGGTGTTAATTATTTTTTTTGAAATCAATCATTAATTTTTTTTGTTAATGCACTATTCTACCTAGCTGGGCAAGTCAAGTGAGGATATTATGATGTCTTATGCTAGATGTCTAAGTTTTTGGACATATATTTCTAGCTAGGCAAGTTGAGTGAGGGCACTACAATGTCTTATGCTAGATGTCTAAGCTTCTAGAATAAAATAGTGCATAATTTACTTAATTCATGTTTCTAGAATTTATTTCCTACAAAAGTGATTTATTTTTGGCAAAGTGTGCTTTTAATTTTTCTTACTTTCATTTGTTGCTTTCTAGAATAGTTTTTCCTACTTTCTAGAATAATTTTTCTTGCTTTCAATAGATAATATTTACTATTTTCTAGAAGTAGAATTTTAATTCTAGTTTTTTTTAATTTTAGTACTCCTTTATTTATACATTATTATTTTTTAAAAATTAGTCTGAAACAACCCCTTTGAACACATGAAAATGAAAAAAAAATAAACTCTATGTAGGAAGGGATAGGATAGTCAAAGGAGTGGCATAACATTTATGTAGAGAGAAGAGATTATCGAGGGATATTCCTAACAAAAAAGCCACAAGTTGTTGTTAGAAAAGAATCACAAATACCTTTAACAACTAAGAATCCTATTGAAGAATATAATATAAGATGAAAAGCTTTTGAAGAAGAGAACACTACAAACTGAAGGAGGCAGCTTATAGAAGAAGAATTATTCACTCTAAAAAATGAAATAGAAGTAGAAGAAACATTAGCTCAGTTGGTAAGAAGAAACAAAGGAAATGAATTACATGGACTAGACACTCTAGAGAGTAACATATTTACAACATTTTAGCAAGGCTTTTTTTATCAAATCAAAAGAAGTTTAGGAGAATCGTTAGACCCTTCTTCTAATAAAAAGACTGAGGATTAGTAGATAAATGTTTATTATCATGTTGACTAAGGAATTGACATAGAGTTTGAGAATAAGATCTTGAATAAATTTGTTATCCATATCACAAGAAGAGCCATCATGAATAGAGAAGGAAACTTTATGGAGGACAATGGGACTCCAAACATAGTTACTTTTGAGTTTCCTATTCTAGATGCAACAGACATAATATAAATGAAAAACATTCTAGCCTCAGCCTTGCCCATTTTTAGAGGTACATAATCAAATGAACTAGACACATTCTTGTTTTAATTTGATATCACATGCATAAAAATTGAAACTTTTTCCATCTACTCTAAAAGACTCAACACTTCATTGGTTTATGGGACTAGGTAGTAATTTGGTTTGCACTTGGGAGGACATGAAAAAGAATTTTTTGGCCAAGTATTAGGAATATGGAAGAGAAAGAAGTTATAAAAGAAATGACATCTTCAGGATGACTCAAGAGGGGGTTGAATCCTTGGAGGACTATGTTGAATGGTTCATGTTTAGAGTACAAACATTCAAGTAAATTTCATTTGGAGAAGAGCCTTTAAAACTCATTTTCCTTAATAGATGTTTTTATGCTTATTTCTGCTTTCTACATTCAAAGAGAGAATTAAGAAACTAGAAGAAATGGTCTAAGGCTTGTATGTACCTGGATGTAGTCGTGCGCACCGTAATCCAGACGAAGTGAGAACTCCTCTTTGGTTGTGGAGGATGACACCTGCAAGAGAAAGAAACTAAGACAAAAAAGACGTTAGATAAGGAGATGGTGGGTTGCCAAGCAAAAGCTTGATCCCAGAAGCAAAAGATTGAGAGATGTCAACCCACTGATTAATAAAAAGATGTCTAATAAAGGACAAAAAGATAAAAGACTAAAAATGATAAAGACAGAATGAAAAGTGGAAGCAAATGCTTACCTGAATGTTGTTGTCGACTTAGTCACAGTCACCGGCGTCGGTGGTCCTACCAGCGTCGATTGTCAAGGCTGTTGAGGTCGGTTAGTCTGCCGACGTCGGTTGGGGAAGTGACCGGCATCGATCAGGGCAGTAGTCTATGGATGAGTTTTGGATAGGATTTTGGCTTGTGGACAGGTCTGAGACAGAGTTTTGGGCTTGGTTGGGTCTGGGTCTGAGAGTCTGTGCAGGATAGTAAAATAGTAGATAGAATATTAATAAGAACTAAGGCAGAGGGTATGTTGTCAGGAAAAGGGGTAAGGGGTAGGAAAAAGACCTTTTAGCCTTTCTGTGAAGCAATTTAGTCAAGGTGATTAGATTGGTCTTAAGATGGTTTGTAGGTCTCTGATAGCTTGTGCTGAGTTGATTGGATAGAGGGTGTTTGTCTAAAGAGAGACTAAACGGGTGTCAGAGGCAAAGAAAAGGGAATAAGAGGTGAGAGAAGGCTTTTCAGCCTCTCTAGGAAGAAAAGAGAAGGTTGGGTCAAGGATGCTTGAAAAAGATAGTAGATAGAATGCTAATATATTTGAAATGATACTGAAATAAAAACAGTGCAAATTTGGTTTAAGTAAAACTGATGTCGGCGATCCCGCCGGTGTCGGCCGACATTCGACCGACGTCAGCGGGTGGAGAATGAGTAAAAGAGCCACCAAGCCCGTTCTCCATCTGCCAAGTGCATGATCCATTGGATAATTGTCGAAGGTTGGGCTAAATACATACGAGAGTTGGTTAGGTGGTTAGAAAGAAGTAGGAATAGGTCTTGGGTGAGTCATAGGATGGGAATTAGTCCAAGGCGAGGTGTCAGATGAGGTGTTATAGGTGATGTGTCAAAGGGGAGGATATTAATAATAAATTATTATTATTAAATTAGTAAGTGCATGGTTTAGGAATGGGTTAGGAATGGACCAAGGGGGAGGATGACCAAGGGTTAGACACGATTTCGGTGTCTACATTTGCCCTTTTTGTCTTGTTTCTTGCTCTAGATGAACTGCAAGACAAAATTAGGAGGGTTGGTTGCCCCAATTATGAATGAGGTATTCCCCCTCAAAGCAGGAGTCGAGGGGAGGGAACCTAGAATCGAGTGTTGATTTGATAAAGAGTGGACGAAGATGGTGAGTGTGAATGCTACAATAATTTTAATTGCACGTTTACCACTTCACGAGATGGTCAGGTCAAATTATCACAGGTCAAGGGTCGAGGAGTGCCAAAATTGAAAAAACCAAGCCCCAGCATTTAGTCATCTGCTGATTGGGTTATTCAATCTAAGCTGAAGCTCCAAATGGTCATCGTGTTCTAGGTATCCCAGGCTTAGGAAGTGCTCCCGAAAACATGAAAATGTCACAAGTAGTACGGATCAACCGGCTTGCGATCCTATACTTGTGAGGGTCAAAAATAGTCTGCACACAATTTTGCTAACCAGTCGTGGGGTAGCATGCATGAAAAAACAACCAAGGCAAAGTCGTCTTGGAAGTGGTCGTGGTTGGAGGAGATGGTCATGATCTCTAAGGTCTGGTGGGTGAGGCTAGCAGACGAAGGAATGGCTGAGCTAACCTTAGAAGACCCCATGTCAACTGAGTGTTGCCTACATAGCCCCTGTTGGAAGGGCCTCAGGCTAATGTAGTTCTCCCAAGAGGGAGGAAGAAGGTCAAAGTGATTGATTTTGGTCATGTGTTGAAATGATGAGGATAAGATGATGTTGTAGCCTTTTCCATATTGTGTGATGGTGTATTTTGCAACATTGGTCGAGAGGTCTTTCATCCCTAGCAATTTTCCATATTCGTGATGGATGTATGCTAAAAATGAATTGAGGTCTATTTACGCTTCAGCAAGTAATGGTTTATGCTTAACATAAATTGTGTCTGGTCGATAGTCCCTATGTGTATTGTTGTCCATAGAAACTATGTGAATAGGCTATGATGATGTATGATGTCATAATGTCATGTTAGTGGTCTAAAAAAAAAAGAGTTGAGTTGAGTTGATTAGGTTTGACAAGTGATGAAGTTGAATGTGATCAAAGTGCAGAAGAAGTGAAAAGCATATTGCTCTTTCATTGATAAGGACCAGAATGACAGCATAGGTAGGGGTTATTAGAACGAAAACCCTATTTATGCATTGCATCATTGACCATAGGTTGTGTTAGAGAGGTAATCTAATCACTTTGACATTAAAATGAGCTCGAAGTCCCTTGAGTAGGTGATGTGATAGGAGGAGAGGGTAACCCGTTTTAGAGTAGGGATAACTTTGCCCCTTTTTATAGGAGACCTTGAGACGACTACAAGCCAGGACCATGACTGGTTTTTTTTTTTTTTGAGCGGACTGATCAATGCGGGAAGTCCACATAGAGATGTCACTTTGCTTGGTGGTCATCTGTGAAGCTGATCGATGCGGGAAGCTTCTAAGAAAATGCTATTTATAGCAAGATTTAGTCATAGCCATCCTTCGAGGGAGTGGTCTATATTTTGCTTTATATATGTTTAAGGGCTTTTGAATAGCTGTCCTTCGAGGGAGCAGTCTATTACCTACAGCAATAATAGTACAGCTATCCTTCGAGGGAGTAGTCTGCTTTTGTGATTTGATTTTATGACCTTGGATATTTTGACATCTTGATTTATTTTTGATAGAATGTTGAGTCATGGACAAGACTATAGAAGGTCAAGGGCTTCCTTTTATTAGGACAAAGCATTCATACGTCATAAAAGGGTTATAGAGGATTTGTTAAGGGAAAAAGGGTGGAAAGGATTGAGGATTAAAAGGATAAAGATTGCTCAAGGGACGAGCTCAAGTTAAATTTCAAGTGGATGAGTACTAACAGTAGAATGGCCGTAGATGCAAGGCATTAAGGGGCTTAGGTTCTGGTCGGCCTTCAAGAGAAGACAGATGATAAGTCCCTGATCCATACTTATGCGTGATGATATAAGGTCTGAGCCAATTAGGAGCAAATTTGCTGCATTTACTCCGTTCCATATTGGTCACATGTTGGTTCTCTTTGAAGATGAGGTCTCTGATATTAAAATCCCGTTCTCTCAGATGTTTGTTATAGGCTCGTTTGATGCGATTTTGATAGACATGGAGATGGTTGAGGGTAGCAAGATGTCATTCATCGAGTAACTCAAGTTGAGATAATCAATCTTGATGAAAGTCATCATTAGAAAGAATGTCATGTAGAGAAATATGAAGAGACAGGATTTGTACTTTAAGAGGTATGACAGCCTCTGTTCTGTACACTAGAGAAAAAGGGGTAGCGCCTGTAGAGGTTCGGATGCTAGTTCGGTAGGCCCACAAAGCGAAGGGAACATGAATGTGCCAGTCCCTTCCTGTGTCGTTGACCACCTTCATGAGAATTTTAGTTAAGATTTTGTTAGAAGCCTCAGCTTGCCCATTTGCTTGTGGGTAGTAAGGTGAAGAAAAACTGAGTTTAATGCCAAAGGAGTCACAAAGTTTCTGGACAATTTTGTTTTTAAATGACTTTTCATTATCGGTGATGATTTTGTGAGGTACACCGAAATGACATATGATGTGGGTGTTGATGAAGTCAACAATCTTGTCGGCTTTTATGGAGATGAGAGGAATAGCTTCCACCCATTTAGTGAAATATTCAGTGGTGGTGATGATGGACTGATGACAAAGAGACGAATGAGGGTTAATCTCGCTGATGAGATCTAAGCCCCATTGTGAAAAAGGCCAAAAATTTTGAGCAACTTGTAAGGCATGGCTAGGGAGATGAAGCAAGTTAGCATGCTACTGACACTTGATGCAATGCCGAACATAATCGCTATAGTCTTGATGAAGAGTGGGCCAATAATAACCCAGGTGAAGGATGCACTTGGCAACTGAGTTACCACTGAAGTGTCTGCCACAAATCCCATCATGGGCTTGTTTAATAGCATGAGAGGCTTCAGTGGAGTTTAAACAGTGAAGAAGAAGGCCATCAAAACCTCTTTTATAGAGAAGGCCCCCTAGCATGGTATAGCGAGTGGTGTGCTTGATGAAAGCCCGTTGTGCATTGCTAGAGAGGTTGGGAGGAATGAGAGAATGAGCCAAGTAGTCCACAAGTTATTTATACCATACATCTTGTGAACTAGAGTCTATGGTGTGGATGAGGTTGATGTCAGTGGAAATGTATGAAGGCAATGGCACACGATGTACCATGACATAAATTTTTGATGAGGATGATGAAGAAGGAATATGTGAGGCAAGGGAAGCCATGGTGTCAGCAAACTTATTCATAGATCGAGGAACAGTCTGCAATAAGTGATGGTCAAAAGATGCTAGAAGGGTGTCAACACGATTCTTGTACCTTTTTAAAATTTCATTTTTACAAAGATATGAGCCATTAATTTGATTGACGACAAGTTGTGAGTCACCGAAGATGTTGATAGTCTTGATGCTTAAAGAAAGGGCAGTTTGAAGTCCCAAAATTAAGGCTTCATATTCGGCCATATTATTGGTACATTCAAAGTTGAGTTTAAAAGATAGGGGCATGGGCTCACCCTCATGTGGGATGAGGATGACCCCCGCACCCCCACCGAGTTGACATTTGGAGCTGTCGAAGAACATCGTCATTTGGTAGAATGTGTCATCAATCGAGAGAGTGGCGATAGATTCATCGAGAAACTCGCATTGAGAAGGTTGATTGTCAGGAAGAGGGGCATCTGCTAGTTGGTCAGTGATTGTTTGCCCCTTTATAGATTTTTGCTGGACAAATTCCAAGTCAAACTCAGCTAGAAGCATGAGCCAACGAGCCATACATTGGTTTTGGTATGGCTTGGAATGCATGTATTTAAGAGGGTCAATGTGAGTGATGACAAAGGTTTTGTGATTGAGAAGATAGTGTCAAAGCTTGGTAGTGGTAAAGACTAACACCAAACAGAGTTTCTCGATATGAGTATACCGAGTTTCATAGTCGACAAGTGTTTGGCTTATGTAGTAGACTGCTTGCTCACGGTGTTGCTCGTCTCGGTGCACGATCATGGCTCCTAATGAATGGTTGGTTGCTGAGATGTAGAGGTAGAAGGGTTAGTCATCTTTAGGTGGAATGAGGACTGGTGGAGAGACCAAATAGCTTTTAAGGGCTTCAAATGCCTCTTGACAGTCCTTATCCCATTTAAAGGAGACGTCCTTCTTGAGGAGATGATGAAAGGGTTGGCAGCGGTCAGAAAGTTGCAAAATGAAGCGGCGGATGGACTAGAGCTTCCCTTGCAGACTACGAAGCTGCTTGAGATTGGTCAGAGGTGGCATTTTGAGGATAGCGCAGATATTGGTGGGATCTATCTCGATGCCACGAAGAGAGATGATGAAGCCGAGGAGCTTTCCTGAGTGGACCCCAAATACACATTTCTTTGGATTAAGGTGGACATTAAACTGAAGAAGGCAAGAGAAAATGATCTTGAGGATAGTCAAATGGTCGCGATGAAGCTTAGACTTGCCAAGCAGGTCATCTACATAGTCCTCCATGATTTTATGGAGGAGATCGTGAAAAATGTAAGTCATGGCGCGTTGATATGTGGTGCATGCATTTTTGAGGCCAAAAGGCATGACTCGATAGCAGAAAGTCCCCCATGGGGTGATGAAGGTAGTCTTGTGTTGATCTTCTGGTGCAATCAAGATTTGGTTATATCCTGAAAACCCATCCATGAGTGATAACATCTCATGACCGGCCGTGAGATCAACAAGTTGGTCAATGTTAGGAAGAGGGAAGTCATCTTTGGGACAAGCCAGGTTGAGGTCGTGATAGTCTGTGCAAATTTAGATCCCCCCAGTTGCTTTGGTAATAGGAATGATGTTTGATACCCACTACGGATAATCAATGGGTTGGATGAAAGAGACAGAGAGAAGACATTGAAGCTCCTCTTTGACAAGAAGTGCAACATGAGGATGCATTTTTAAAAATAACAGGCTTAGCCTCTGGGTTTGTGACGATGTTATGGATGACAACGTTAGGGTCGATTCCAGGCATGTCACCGTAGGTCCAAGTAAAGGCCTTGCTATTATCTGAAAGAAATGTGGTATAGTCGATCTGCTCCTGGGCATCTAAAGACTGACCAATCTTTAAGATGTGAGGAACATCAGAAGATGGAAGGTTAATGTCAATGGTCAATTCATTTAACATAACCTGCATTTCAGAAGGGACGGAGCATTGAATAAAAGAGTCATCAGCACCCATATAGGTAAGAATGGCATCATCATCTATGCAGTGGATAGTGTTGATGGTTGTCGATTCATCGTCTATCATATTGGGATAAACAAGAGGGAGAGACTTGGAAACCCCATTGAGTTGATAGGTTAGGGGTTCCAAGCGGATGGTGTTTATGCAAAAAAAAACTAGGAGGGATGGAAACCACCAACTCCATAGGTGAAGGAGGAGGAATTGGTGAGTCTGGAAGGGATTGGTCAATGGTGGGTTCATGGCAAAGGTCTGTGGAGGCCTGAGTGGGGTCATGATATCCCAGGCCATACCATTTCTTGGCATTGTCATCGTTGAGCATCTCGATGGGCTGATGGGAGCCCTGCTCATAGCACCCAAAACCAAAACCCTTCCATGCACACCTATAAAGGTAAGTGTGTGCAAAGTTAGGGTTGCCAAGAAATGAGAAGTCTGATGTGAATGGTTGGGGTGAAGAGAGAGGGTTCCCGTCAAGAGGAGCTTGGTTGAGCCCCCCATAGATGAGGTTGGTTTGGAGGCGAGGAGGACCATAAGGAATGACCATTCCAATCTGACAGTCGTAACTAGGGCTGTGATGAAGGCATCCATACTCTTGCAGAGTTTGGAACATGTCTAGGGTCAGCAAGCGATATTTCCCAAGTGAAAGTCTTTGGAAGATATCATCCATGGAGTTTTTGGTTGTCACTTGAGAAGGTGATGTGATGGCAACCATTGTTTACGAGCTAGTTGAAGCTTCCACGGATGGAGGTAGTGCTGGGGTTGATGGCTTGATAGGAATAAGAATGTCATTTGGGTGATAGGTTGTGTTACAAGTCTTGAAAGGGGATGGGTCGGTAGGAATGACATGGACTTGTCTGTCGTGTTCAAATTTGACACAACGGTGAAGTGTTGAAGGGACACAAGCTATGGTGTGGATCCAGGGTCATCCTAATAGCATGTTATATTGGAATTCTCCCTCAATGATGTAGAAGAGCTCTAAGATTGTGCGCGGGCCAACATGAATATGGAGGACAACAGTGCCAATAGTGTTAGCAGTGGTGTCATTAAAGGATCTAAGGATTGCATCAGTTTTTGATACGCAATTCTTGGGAAGAGCCAATTGATTAAAGGCATGGGTAGAAATGATATTAATGTTGGTGCCTCCATCAATCATAACATGCTTAATACGTGTCTGATCAATGTAGGTTGTGATGAAAAGAGCAGCGTCCTGATCTTCCAAGCTAGTGGTAGGAATTTCAGAATCACTGAAAGTGATAGAGGCGACAGGGGATAAAGAATGGACTAGGGCGGCTAGTGGTTGAGGGTCTTCAGATTGGACCTCCACTGTTTGTAAGGCTTTGATGAGGGCTTGACAATGCTAAGGCAAGGTTTGGATGAGGTCATAAAGGGACATCTTCACAGGCATCTAGTGAAGTTGTTTCAACATGGAGTCATGAATCGGCCTGGAAGAGGAAGAAGAAGAAGGCTGAGATGCACCAAGGATAGAAATTTTAGGCTTGGGCAGTTGAGGTGGCTTGACGAAAGGGTAGGTCCAAGGAATGGTAGATTTTTATTTTGCCTTATCCTTTTGTGACCTAGTGGTTATGTGGATAGCATTGATTTCAAAGATAGGAGGTGAAGAAGGTGGAGGGGTTTGCTGGTAAGATGTTGATGTGGTTGAAGAGGTTGGATGGGAAGGTGTCGAGGGTCGGTCAAAAGTGTCCTCAAGGAGAAGAGTGTCCTTCTCCATATAGTGGCGAATGATGGCCTTGAGGGCACAGCAAGTCTCGGTATCGTGTCCTGACGTACGATGGTATAATCAAATCTTCATATCGTCGAACTAGGAACGCTTGGATCCGAGAGGTTGGAAAGGCCTGATGGGTGGAAGGGTTATGCTGGAAGTCTACAAAAGTTGGCGTAATATCAAAGTGTATGAACCTACTAAGGGGTCCATGCTTGTTGATGCATGAAGCACTGGTGACTTTTGCTTGGGAGGTGTTGAAGAAGGTTTCTGTACCACTTTTTGGGTTGGTGGTGCGGCCACATGTGAAGACGGCACTTTCTTCGTGAGAGGTGCCAAATTTTTGAGAGGGGGTAGACTTGTGGTTGGCAAAGGAAGTAATGGAGGTAATTTGTTTTGGTTAAGGGTCGGAGTAGGGAGCACTCCGATTAGGGTAGAAGGATGAGGGCCTAAAATGGAGGGTAATGTTGACGGTGGAGGAGGGGTTCACTTCTATGGTCTGGCAGTCTTCTTCGACTTGGTTGGAAGACTACTATTGATCGAGGTCTAGTCTAAGTCTACCTTCACTTGCGGGTGAGTGAGGGTAGAGATAGGGCAAATGCCGAGTGACTTGATCGGATTAGATGGGGTAGATGCGGGTTTAGAAGCGGGACTCTAGTCTTTGTTGAGAGTCTTGGGAGATTTTGCCTTAGGAGGATTGGCAGCATGAGACAAGATGGCACAGGGATGTTGAAGAGCTTTAAGACATTCCCACAATCCCTGATGTTCCCCTTTCCTTGAAGGGAGAAGTTTGATTTTCTCCACTAGTCAGGAAAATGGTCAAGAAGATGTTAGATGAAGTCTGGGTCCTTGAGAAGATGTGAGTGGTTATGGGGCTGAAAATGTGTTAGGTGTGGCAGTAGTCTCAGACTCAAGATGTGTGGGAGTCATAACTGGATTGTCGTTGGTCGAAGAAGATGGAGAGTCAAGTTCTTCTCATGGTGGAGAAGGAACTAGAGAATGTGGCTCCTCAAGGGGGTAAAGGGCAGGGATGATGGTGCCCTCCACTTGCAGTCAAGGAGTAGGAAGGGTCAGGTCCTCCATAGGCAGCAGGAAGGAGGATGGTGAGACCGGTGGTGCCGGTAAGGTTGAGGCATCCTCCAAGATGAGAGAGGTTGACAGAGAACTAATCGGGGAAAGAGGTTCATCCACACATGATGGACTGATAGATGGACTAACCTCTTGAGGTTGGCCGGGGATGAAGGGCGAGACTGTATTGACTATTTGAATGTTGTGTTCATGAGTGTTGTCAATTAAGGTCTGGACATTGTTTTGAGTCAGTGGATGATTGGGGAATGGTTGCTTGAAGATGTCGATGCCTTGATTAGGAGGTGCATTGGGATTGTCTAGGATGAGGTCAGCCTTTTCAAGCATGTCTTGGACTATGTTTTTAAAGGTCTTACAGTTACCTGTGTCATGACCTTTGACACGGTGGTAATTACAGAAGTCATTTTCCCTATACCACGCAGGGATGGTGTGTGAGGGATCAAATTGTGGAGGTGGTTGGATCTGGGGGAGATTGAGAACCCCCTGTCTAACAAGTTTTTCTAGCATAGACGTGTATGATTCTCTGAGAGGAGTATACTTTCGTTGTACGTATCTCTGATGGAATTGGTGGGTGGTGCTCTGAGATGTGGATGGCTCAGGCTGATTGGTTGAAGAGGATGAAGGTCTAATGACCATAGCGTTAACTAAAGCTTTAGACTTAGGATTGGATGATGAAGGTTTAGAAGAAGAGGAGTCATTGATCTTAGAGTTGGGATTCTTGCTCTGTAACTTGACTTTGTTCTCCTTGATGGCACGTAATTCAAGTTTGTGGGCCATTGTGAAGGCTTTGTCAAAAGTGCGGAAGGTCTGAACCCATAAGGTGGAAGAAATATGTTTAGCACAGGCTCAAGAGAAAAGTTCAATAAGTTCAGGTTGGGGTAAGGAAAAAGAGAGTTGATTGATGAGGCCCTTCCAACGAGCGATGAAATCAGCAATGGATTCGTCCTCAAATTGGTGGATAGAATAGAGGTCTGTGATTGAGACCTTCTTGGTGATGTTGATGGAGAAGTGATCAAGAAAGAGCTGGGCCAGCTGTGTAAATGTGAAGAGGGAATGGCTGGCAAGAGAGATGTACTAGTCAAGCACAGCACCAGAGAGAGACATAGGAAACGTGCGTAAAAGCAATGCATCATCATGGGAAATAAGGTAACAGGCATGTCTGAATGCCTGTAAGTGCTGTTGTGGGTCTTCCTTGCTTTGAAAGTGAGAAAATTTAGGAAGCTCCCATTGACTAGGGTATGGCCTGATCGGGACAGAAGGATGAATGGGCTCATTGCAAATTTGCTCATATGAGAGAGCATTGTGTGAGCCAGAAATGGAGGTCTCTAGGCTAGACATCTTGTCCATCCGCATTTTGATGATATCTGCTAACGGATTGGCAAGTGGAGCGCCCCCTAGATTATAAGGCGCTTGAAAGATATTGAGAGGGGCATATGACGTGGTTGGTTGCGTTTGTGTAGATGCAACATATGGGTAGCTAGTTATCGGGGTGAAAGTTGAAGCCAAGGGAACTTGTGTTATGGGGTTGGTAGGCACAAGTTGGATAGGGGCCATCAAAGATGGTTGAGGAGTAGCCACACTTATTGAAGGGTAGACAGTTACTCTTGTGTTGATAGGTGTAAGAGTAGGGGGGATAGAGACCACTAAGTTTTGGAAAGGTGTAGGATTTGGTTGAGTAGTTTGAGGTTAAGGGGGTATCAAAACCCATATGGAGGTAGGTCTAGAAGGAGAGGCTAAATTTTAAAGGTAGGACACGGTTGGGTTATTAGTCAAGGTGTTGGCTTGATTGTCTATAGGTTGAGTTGTAGATTGTTGATGTGATCATTGTCTCGACTAAGGAAGTTGGCATCCCATAGATTGGGTTGCCTAGGGAGTCTCGCGTTTGGCTATGCGTGAGATAGTGCTACAAGGCTTTGACATTGAGGTCCAAGAATCATGTGAAATCTTTGTCCCCTTTTGGGACAATAAGAGTCTGGGGCGGGGTTGGGCGAGTAGGAGTTCTTTTAGTCTCTGAGTGGAACTCCATTATAGGACTGGTTATGGATGGTGAAGGCAGAAGCGGTTGTTGCCTCACGTGGTCAAGAAGAGCCTTGGTTTGACTGCGTGTCAAAACCATTCAAGGCAAGAAAGAGTTAGGTTTCAGAAAACTGTGTTTTTTTAGTTTCAGAAAACTCAGAATGTGGTTTTGACAAAAAAAAAGGCAGGTTTAAGGTTGTTGTTTTGAAAAAGAAGAACTATGATAGAGACCGCGTCGGTTAAAAAATTGATGTCAGTGAGAAAGATGGCCAACGTCGATCAGATGACCAATGCCGGAGATAAAAGGTGGCCGACGTCGGTGGTAAAACTGATGCCGGTGATTGTGTTTTTCAGAAACTGAAAAGACTTGAGAGTTTTTGGAAATCAAAGAAGAAGGACATCCTCACTAGCTCAAACAAGCAGATAAGAATAGAAAAGATGAAGAACACAAGCAGAGCCTAAGCGTTAAATCCCTAAAAATAAATTATTAAGCTCGTGTGGCTTATGCCTTAAAGTGATGTTTGGGGAGGTTGGTTGTTAGAAGGGTCCTATAAGAGGTAGTCTATGGATGGTTTCAGGTTTGTTTAGGTGCTCAAAAGTCTGTGTTAGGTTTGGTACGTGGCCTGGTGCTAAGGAGCAAGCTCCCCTCACTTCACGAGCCCAGTGATGAGCTGGTCTCTCTTAGCCAAAATATACCTTGCCTAGAGATTATCCTCCGCCAGAGAATTGAGTGGGTTTTCCCCTTGGTGGTGAAATCCAAGTGGGATTGCCAGGATGGGGTAAGGTATCCGCTGGGTGATGAAATCCCAGTCGGGCCTTGTCTCAAGTAAGTTTGATGTTTGATTTAGTGCACATGGTTTGGTTGTGTAACATCAAGTGGACTACGATTAATTCAATATGCGGTTATTAATTACTAAGTGTGGACTAAGAAATGCAAGCAAACAGAAATGAAATGCAATGTGTTTTAATGCCCAAGTCGAAATGTTAAGTTGGAATGAAAACAAGTTGAGAAAGGGTTGAAGAATATGATTTTTGACTAGTCTAGAAATGCAAGAAAAGAAAGAAAAGTTATTTTTATTCCTGCTTATGATGTCTTTTAGAAGATAAGAAAGAGGTGAAGAGGGAGAAACCTAATGCACCTATATGAAAAAAGAAGGAAAGGAACCCAAGGAAGGCCCTAAGGGTCCCACTGGGCGTGCCAAAATGTTTTTATGCTTATTTCCACTTTCTACATTCAAAGAGAGAATTAAGAAACTAGAAGAAATGGTCTAAGGCTTGTATGTACCTGGGTGTAGTCATGCGCACTGTGATCCAGACAAAGTGAGAACTCCTCTTTGGTTGTGGAGGATGACACCTGCAAGAGAAAGAAACTAAGACAAAGAAGACGTTAGATAAGGAGATGGTGGGTTGCCAAGCAAAAGCTTGATCCCAAAAGCAAAAGCTTGAGAGATGTCAACCCACTAATTAATAAAAAGATGTCTAATAAAGGGCAAAAAGATAAAAGACTAAAAATGATAAAGATAGAATGAAAAGTGGAAGCAAATGCTTACCTGAATGTTGATGTCGGCTTAGTCACAGTCGTAGGCGTCGGTGGTCCTACCGGCGTTAGTTGTCAAGGCTGCCGAGGTCGATTAGTCTGCCGACGTCGGTTGGGGAAGTGACTGGCATCGATCGGGGCAGTAGTCTGTGGATGAGTTCTAGATAGGATTTTGGCTTGTGGACGAGTTTGAGACAGAGTTTTGGGCTTGGTTGGGCCTGGGTCTGAGACAGAGTTTTGGGCTTGGTTGGGTCTGGGTCTGAGAGTCTGTGCAGGATAGTAAAACAGTAGATAGAATCTTAATAAGAACTAAGGCAAAGGGTATGTTGTCAGGAAAAGGGGTAAGGGGTAGGAAAAAGACCTTTCAGCCTTTCTGTGAAGCAATTTAGTCAGGGTGATTAGATTGGTCTTAAGATGGTTTGTAGGTCTCTGACAGCTTGTGCTGAGTTGATTGGACAGAGGGTGTTTGTCTAAAGAGAGACTAAATGGGTGTCAGAGGCAAAGAAAAGGGAATAAGAGGTGAGAGAAGGCTTTTCAGCCTCTCTGGGAAGAAAAGAGAAGGTTGGGTCAAGGATGCTTGGAAAAGACAGTAGATAGAATGCTAATATATTTGAAATGATACTGAAATAAAAACAGTGCAAATACTTAGTTGTGACATGGGTTAGCAAAGGTGTAGAAGCTATGTTTCCGTTGCTGCAGGAGATGGAGATATCAGGCAATACCTGTGCAGAATGTCTGATGCAAGACCTCGGTGCCTAGAAAATGCTGTTAAGAATGCTGATCCCTGCTAGAAAAAAAGAAGCTAGAGCACTGGAAAGCAAGAGCACACAAGAACTTTGTTTTGCTAGAAGAAGTCCTTAGATTCGTGATTAGCTCCAGAGATTCATGATTTTTGATTAGCCCTGTCAAAGGCTATAAATTTGGTTTAAGTAAAACTGATGTCGGCGATCCCGCCGGTGTCGGCCGACATTCGACCGACGTCAACGGGTGGAGAACGAGTAAAAGAGCCACCAAGCCCGTTCTCCATCTGCCAAGTGCATGATCCATTGGAGAATTGTCGAAGGTTGGGTGAAATACGCACGAGAGTTGGTTAGGTGGTTAGAAAGAAGTAGGAATAGGTCTTGGGTGAGTCATAGGGTGGGAATTAGTCCAAGGCAAGGTGTCAGATGAGGTGTTATAGGTGATGTGTCAAAGGGGAGGATATTAATAATAAATTATTATTATTAAATTAGTAAGTGCATGGTTTAGGAATGGGTTAGGAATGGACCAAGGGGGAGGATGACCAAGGGTTAGACACGATTTCGGTGTCTACAATAGAGTCAGAGAAGATTGTCTAGAATCCTTGGACCTAATGAGTGGAGGGGATATTTCTCAGATATCAAAGAGCTGAGCAAGAATTATTCTAGATCTACCATAAACAAAGTTAGGGGCATCAAGCTTCAATTGACAACTATAAATGGCCTATCAAAAATTAAGATTAGTAACCTGTTATAGGATATGAAATAGGATATCATTAGCCATTTGGAAACCAAACTAGATAGCCTACACTTAAGGCAAAAGCAAGAAACTTTAGATCAAGCCTTGACTATTTACTATATAGATTGTAAGAAGAAAAAATATGATTATACATGTCATGAGGTTCAGGATAAAGTAGCTCACATCACAACTAAAGACCCATAAATAATAGAGTTGTATATTGTAGGAGGAGATAGTGACAAGGTTTTCTATGTTTAAAAAAGAAAGCCATGGGTTCAATGACCACCTTATAAAAGTATGGGACAAAAACCACCTTTTACAAATTCTACCTCCTTTAATTCATAATTTGTAAATGCTACTCCCAATTAGACTAGTCTTTGGATGAACATTCCACCTCCTAATTCTATTTGGTATCCACCTCAAGCAAGCTACCCCACCACCTCTTGGTAGCCTCTAAAAAATGTGTGCCCATCTTGGATGTAAGCTTGGTAACCACCCCAAGGCTCACCCTTCACAAACTAGTGGAAATTTCTCTAGAGACCTAACCAACCATGAGGAAGCTCTATGGGAGGATTTTCTCCACAATAGCAATAAAAACCTCTTATTCTTATGCCCAATACATGTGTTGTACCCAAGCCTAATTAGTTATATATGCAACCCATACAAAATCTTGTAAATAAGCTGGTGTAATCCACATTCAATATTGAGTATGTTCAATACGTAGCATATATAGTAAACATCAATGAAGTTCACCTCTATTTAGGGAAAGTTATACCACCCCCAAAACCACCCATAATAAGGGAGTTAGATGATGAAAACCCAAAATAAAATGATAACCCACTTCCATCACCTGAACTAGCAAATAAATTTGTTGATGAAACAACCCCCCCCATTTCTAGAACATCTCAACCTTCAATGCCATCCAATTGAACCTAAGTTTCATTTCATAGGATAGCTTAAGAACATTTCCATCAAAATACCTCTATTATAAGCCCTAAAGAATTTACCCATATATTCCAAAGTTGTTAAAGACCTCTATCTATAAAAACTAGGAAAGAAGAAAAAAGATCCCAATAATATGCATGTGATTGTAAAGCTAGCAGACCAACAGTTATCTAATACATTGATAGACCTAGGGCATGAAATAAATGTAATGATAATAAAAAATATGCACAAATTATAGCTGAATAATATTCATCCTACATCTACAATGTTGTAAATGGCTAATAAGGCTATACTTAGACCAGAGGGAATCATTAAAGATCTTATCATCACTATAGATTCTTTAGAGTATCTTGTAGATTTCATTATGCTACAACCTAAGTCTAATTTAGGTGGATATCCCTTTATCTTAAGATGACCTTGGATTTCCATAGTTGATGCCTTCATTAGCTATAGAATAGGTAAGATGATAGTAGCCAATGGCTACCACACTAAGAAGTTGGTTCTTTATCCCCCAACACAATTAATTTTTGAACTAGAGCCTACATTATGGGCTGAAGAAGATGAGGTATATCAACCTTCCTTGATTCTTTTATTCACTATAGACTATTCATGCACATTATTTGATTAAGAGTAAGATACCATTCTCTCCAATGTTCTTTAGCATAATTACCTAACTCCTTTTACAAATTTGAACCACTTACAATGTGTTGAGTGCCCATTTTCTAGCTTCTAAGAATTAGATAATTCTGATGATCTATACAAAAAATATTCCACTAGTTTCTACCTCATAGCTACAAACAAACCATATCCATTAGCAATATGGAAATAATGAAATCACTCTTGTAGCAAATTAAAATATCTCTAGGGAAAAAATTGCTTATTAATAATAAGTTGGAGTTAAAAGAGGAAAAGTGCCTAGTTAGCATATTACATACAAACCGATGTGATTCTGCATGGGATTATGAGTATATGTAGGGAATAATCCAAAAAATATGCACACATTATATATAAATTAAAAAAGAGTGCCAACCAATCAAACAACCACAACGAAGGATGAATCTAGCACTTCAAGAAATAGTCAAAAGGGAATTACAAAAAATTTTGACTATTGGATTTATATATCCCATCTCAGATAGTGAATGGATGTCACCTTTGGTAATTATACCAAAGAAAAATATAAAATTTCATGTATGAATTTATTATAGGGAACTCAACATAGCAACTAGGAAGGATCACTTTCCTCTACCCTTCATTGATCAAGTGTTGGACACATTAGTAGGGAAGAAATATTTTGCCTTTCTGTATGGCTTTAGTGGTTACAACTAGATTAGAATTGCTCCTAAGGACTAGGAAAAGACCACCTTTACTTGTCCCTAGGGTAATTATTCTTATGTTGTATTACCCATTATGCTATATAATGCTCCTGCAACATTATAGAGGGTTGTCCTGAGTATCTTTACAGATATAGCCAATGAATTTATAGAAATATATATGGATGACTTCACTATCTATGGAGAAAGATTTGATGAATACCTCAAAAACCTAGAAAAAATTCTAGAACACTATCAAGAGTACCATCTATCTCTTATCCATAAGAAATATTGCATGCTTATGACAGAAGGAATTGTCTTAAGCTACCATGTATCTGATGAAGAAATTAATATCGACCCTGAAAAAATCAGCATCATCAAAAACTTGCTTGTTCCTCTAAAATAGAAAGATGTTAAGATTTTTTTTAGGAAATTTTGGTTACTAAAGGAGATTCATCAATAATTTTAGCAAATTAGTAGCACCATTATTCACCCTTCTGACTAAAGATGTTGAATTTCTCTAGACTCCTGCTTGTGATATAACCTTCAAATAATTGAAGGAATTATTAACCACCACCCTTATTCTACATGGTTTTGATTGGAAGTTTCCATTCCAAATTCACACATATTTTTTAGATATTGTCCTTAGAGTTATGCTCATCTAAAAACAAGAAGCACTCAATTATGCCATCTATTTTATAAGAAAAAACCTATAGGTAGTAGAATTAAATTACACAGCTATTGAAAAAGAGTTCTTGGTGGTATTTTATGCTATCAAAAATTTCTATTACTACATCATAAGGTATCATGTATTTGTTCATATAGACCATGAAACTATTCGGTACCTTATGGACAAACCAGTTATTCCAACTATAGTGATAATATGGTTGCTCTTATTACAAGAATTTGATATCACCATTATAGATAACCCTGGTTCAAATAATATGGTGGATAATATTTTATCATCCCTATAAAACCCTAAAGAGCATACCATAGTGGATGACTCATTTCCAGATGAGCACCTATTCTCTCTCACCCTTACCATACCTTGGTATGTTGATATTTCTAACTACCTTGTAACAGGGTTACTTCCATAACACTTCCTCCCTAAACAAAGATGAGCATTGATTCACAAAAGTGCCAGATGTTCATGGTTTTCTAGATTCCTTTTCTATATGGGGCCTAACTCTATCATCTAAAGATGTCTTAGAGAAGATGAAGTTCTAGATATCTACAAAGCCTACCATGATGAACCCTGCAGAGGACACTTTACATCCAAGCATACAATAGTTAAAATTTTGAATATAGGATACTATTGGCCCTCATTCCATAAAGATAGATATACTACTCATTGTGATAGATGTTAGTATATGAGGAGACCCACATGTTAATATGAAATGCCTTTGCAGTCCCAGATGGTGCTTGAACCATTTGAAAAGTGGGGCCTAGAATTTGTAAGGACTTTTAATCCTAAATCCAATAATAGAGAGTAAATCCTATTCTATATAAATTATGTCACTAAATGGGTGAAAGTAAAGGCTCTTACACACACCAGGGATGAGAAGATGGTAGCTTTCCTCTATGAATAAATATTTACTAGATATGGTGTGCCATGTGAAATAGTCACTAATTAGGGACCCCAATTCACTACTAATATAATTACTACCTTAGTCTAGAAATATGAGATAGACATAAGAAATCAACTCCATACCATCCACAATCTAATGGATAGGTAGAAGTCACCAACAGGGAGTTATAAAATATTTTGACAAAGTCTATTAGTCTATCTCATAAGGATTTGGAGCCTAGGCTTCCTAACACTACAGGATTACTGAATCACATGGAAGACCACTATAGGCTTTACTCCATATTATTTTGTCTATGTAAATAAACCTATCTTATTAATTGAATTTGAGTAGAAGACCTTACAAACATCACTAGAACTTGGGATGGATATATCTGAATCCTAAAAAGAAAGGATTTCATATTTGAATGCCCTAGTTGAATATAGACAATAGGCATTATAGAACATAGAGCTTATATAATGGTAGTGGATTAGATGGCATGATATGTACATTAAAACCAAGAAATTATATACAATATATTGGGCTATTTTTTTGACTCCAAATACAAAGACCACAAAAGTAAACTCTAGACTAGATGGCTTGGTGCTTTTGAGATTGAGCATGTTTTTGATAATGGAACAATCCAAATCCAAACCATTGATCTAGTGAGATTTTTTTTGTTGGTCAATGACCATAGACTCAAGTTGTACAAAAAGCCACTTACTTGAGAAGAATTTATCATTCACATATGCCAGTAGTTACAAGATGGATACAATGATGTCTTAGACAGGCATGTTGCCTCACCAAAAAACAAGAGCACTAGTCCACACTAAAATAAAGAAGAAGATGGAATTCTTGTCCTCGTCTGATACGATGAATGAGACCTTCACCTGATCCTTCACAAGTCACATTTTCAAGTGACTTGGCTAGGATTTTGAATAAGCATTCTACTAAAAATAGCAATTAGTGTGTGTGTGTGTGTGTGTGTGTGTGTGTGTGTGTGTGTGTGTGTGTGTGTGTGTGTGTGTGTGTGTGTGTGTGTGTGTGTGTGTGTGTGTGTGTGTGTTTGTGTGTGTGTGTGTATATCCAACAATGAAAACCCATTTTTGGGCATTGTTGGTAGCTTTTGGGTAGGAAACTAGCCTATTGGCTACCCAGATTTGTAAAAAGGGCCTAAGTAGAAAACCATCTTGTTAGCTATTTAGGAGTAAAAACAAACATAAATGAAAAATGGCACAAAGAAAGGCCAATCCCTCAAATCCCAACTATTAATGTCAACACAGGTTTTCTCCAGTTGTTATGGGCATGTATGTAGCTACTATAAGAACCTTTTACATAGTTGGCCATCACTTTGTAGCTTACTATGGGAACTTTTGTAGCTACTTTAGGGACCCTCTCATGCCTATTCTCACCTTTATATAGAGTATTTAAGATATATTCTCTTACAGATCTCACCTATGACTTGGCTATTAGTTTTAGGGCATGCATGAAAGTCATCAAACACCTTTGTGAAATAATGACAAAGAATTAGGGAATTAAATTTCATATCTATTGCCTAAAACTACCCTTAAATACCAAACTACAAAGCCTCAACAAAGCATACAACTTCCATTTCCATGTAGAAGTGTTTTACACTAGAATTTATGCCTTTAGGAACACTCATGATTCATTTTTAGTTTTGGTCATTTTATGAAGATCATTTCACTTTATTGACCAGTGAGTTATTAGATTTATTTGGCACATAGATTCCATTTTGGAAGAACCTATTGATTACTAAAACCAAGCCCACTAGGCACAAAACCTCTAGGGTATAAGCAACATCCAGACATTTATCAATCAATTCATTTAGATGAAGGTCACTAGGTAGTAATGCCCTCAACTACCTACTCAATATCTTTCATCCCATCACTTCCATCACTCACATTTTTAATTTTCCACCTTATGGTATGACAATAATCATTTATCCTCCAAGACCTAGACCCTTATTCCCTATAGACTGTCCTACATTACATGCACGTGAGCTATAGGCATCATCAATGCCTAACCATTGGTGATCTCCCAATCATTTCATAAAGGGTCCACTTCACTCTAGTTCTAACTTCCATCCCAATCAGTGTACCAATTAATAATTCACATGCAAATATTTTCATGCTAACACATGTATAACTCCCCATGCATCACATCTAAAACATCATTATTAAAAGGTATGTCGTATCTTTCATCATTGGAACTATCTTTACTATTATAATATAGAATGTATGGTATTAATAAATAATATTTAATTATGAATTTGGTCATTCATTCAAAAATTATATCACAATCACCTCTAACTTGCACTTTTATTCCTCATGATGACCTATCCTATCCCATATTTTTTACTCATTTCATGTCACTTGAGGACACATGATAACTCAAGTGGGGGAGAATGTTATGGGTTAGAACCTCACATGCTATGATAACTCTTGATATGCCATAATTTTTAACCTAAAACCTCACATATACCATTATCAATTCAAACCTTGAAACCTACAAACCCCACATTTGTCATTATAGAACAAACCTATTACAGGTAGATTTCCATAGGTCTAAAAAGTGTGTAAATGACTATTGGTTGAAAGGATTGATAGATAATTTAAAATGAGAGGGTAATCCATGTAGAGAGATCCTTCATACCATAAGCACTTATGGGGAGACCAAGTTAGTTGGGATGTCTTCCATAAAGTTGGTTATACCACCTATTTTGAATGGTTGCAACATTTTTTAGAACCTCTTTCTAGGTCATTTGTAGGTTCTTTTTATATAAATTAAGCCACTGTATGTGTCATCACATTTATAGTCACTAAGATCTTAGTGAGACAAGTAATAGGGATACCAAACATGGGGTAAAATTAGCAAGATAGACCCAATGGTGAAGAAGCTAGGTAGTAGTTTTGCTAGACAAATGAAAGATTAGTATTAAAGAAAGGAGGTGTGGAAAGACTTAGTCTACCTATATAATGGAGAGAGATATCATCATATATTATTAGGTACATGACCTATGATGGTAGGTATTTCCTCATTTACTCTCTCTAGTTCAAAATTTTAAATCAGACATAATAAAGTCATTAATATTCCCAATTTATTATGAAATATCTTGAAAAAATGTCCAAAGAATATCAGAAGGGCATTGAAACAACCCTATCTCACCACTACCTAATATCGCTCATAAGTAAATAAGGAGTAGCTTCTATTAGACCTGACCTCACTTGGGAACAATTTTGTGCCCTAGAAAATATTGCACCCTAGCAAGAAGAGGGCATTGATGAGAGGGAATTCCCTAAGGAGCAGCCCCAACAAACTATTCAAGAAAATGTTGAGGATACTAGTGATGCTAGTCAGCCCATAATAACTGAAGGACCATCTAAGACTGATATGAGAAAGAAGAAGAGGATAAGACTAGTATTATCCCCTTCTAACATAGAGGAGGAAATCCCATAATATCATGTAACTTCTCCCATTATGTCCTCACCTCAAATTGATTCCTCCACACTATATTTTATTGAAAAAGAAGAAGTTCCCTAGTCAATTGATGCACACAAAAAACAAACTCCATCAGTCAACCCTCCTGTAAGGAAAATAAAAACCAAGGGGAAGAAACCCATGGTGTCAAAAATAAGGAGACCTCTTAGGATATCTCAAAGGATGAAGAAACAAAAGACCACTATAACCTCCTTAACCATAGCTATCAGTGATGATGAAGAACTAAGGAAAGAGCCTAATCTTAATAAAATCTCTGATGGATTTGAAACAGAGGAATGGTCTAATGATGAAGGATATACTAAGGTAGAGGAATAAGAATGGTCAGCTCTCCCATCTAGATTCACTAAAAAAACATTGATCCCCTCAAAAACATTGAATACATAGAGGAAGAATTGAGAGAGGCAGAGTAACATGCAAGAGAAGTAGAATTGGTAGAAGAAAAGGTTATAGAAAAAAGAAGAGAACCAAAAAAAAATATCATGATCAAGAGTTATAAACATTGGAACAAGCTATGGAGGAAATATATAGACTTGAAAATGAGGCATTGAAATGCTTCTGGGAGAAGAAAAGTTTTTAAAACCCTCTAAGGACAAAGAGAATATACTAGAGGAACCTATAACATCCTCAGCCACCTTGGTCGTAGAAGCCCTTGAACTAGAGTATGTTCTAGCTTTGGTTCCCTTTTATTAGGGATTTCCTCCTCCATTGCCCACTACACCAACACCTATTATAGAAGAAGTTATTGATGTGGATCTTTCAGTTTCCATACTTGTAGAAACTTATGACCTCCTACATTTTTTTAGGAACAATTTGATGATAATGAAAGTCATTACAAGTAGTTATTCCAAAGTTTTCAAATATATGTTGAATCCATAGAATAACAAGGGGACTTGGAGGAAAAATTGGAAAAAATTGAATTTGGGCTTAAGTATCTAAAATAAAAGGTCAATAGAATGAATGAAATCATTGAAATTCTAATGGAGTGTAGACCAACTTCTAGAGTATATGTTTTGTACCTATAAAAGAAATGTCTTAAATTTAGGTATGACAGGATTTATAGTGATCAATCTTACATAGTTTGTGATCTAAAATATTTCTTTGAAGAATATAGACATGTTGAGCCTGATCTCAGAGCTCAACTAAGTTAATTATACATGTACCAATATGTTATTCCCAATGATATAGAATGGAATCCCAACATCTATTCAGGGGATGTCTTGTTAAATGTATTTTTTTCATATGTTTTAAATGAAATTAGAAGAAGAAAATAGATGGAAGAATATCAACAAAAGGAGAAAGAAGCCACCTTGATGATCAAGGGTGAATCCAAAGATTTAGATGTTATAGTGGAAGAATGGATCTCATTTATGGACATAAATGCTCCACAGGAATGGGTTGTCAAAAATCAAGTAAAAGTCCAAAACCATTATTTGAGTCTTATGGAAGGAGATGGTAAATAAATTTTCATTGCTTGCTCTCACAGATGAGTAGAACTTTTAGATGCCTTGAAAAGGAAGGAACCTTAATCCCCTCAAAACCTTAGGGAGGCCATCCATAGAGTATACTTGTATATTGAACTTGTCAGTAAGTGGAGAATATAAAGGTTGGGATTGATGTTTCAACCCCATATATTCTAGTTCCCAATTCTTGACTATGAGGGAAATGCTTTAGCTAATAAAGAGAAAAGAAAGAAAAGATGGAAAGATATTGAGAATGCTAAATGTTTTTACATCTTTGAAGGACTAGGCTGCTCTAAACCCCTAGACTTTAGGAAATTCTATGGTTTTAGAATGTAAGGCTTGTTCGAGATCAAACAATAAGTTAAGTAAGGGGGAGTGATGAGGCCACCAATTAATTATTTTTATAGCCTCATCCATGCTTAGTATATGTCTTTTCTTATGTAATTTCCATAACTTTCCATGGCCTATGTAAATGAATGAATAAAGTTGTTATTTTGTATGTTCATTGATGTGTGTGTGTGTGTGTGTGTGTGTTATGTTATGAATTATTGATGTTTTTCCTCAATTGAATTATATTGGTGTGACTTTATCTAACAAAAATTTGAAGGGTCATGAAAGGCTACATGATATTGCTAAGCCATAGCCACTACAGGGTGCATGTAGCAACTATAGACCTTACATATAGGTTTCCCATAGATACTATAGAGTGCTTATAGCAACTATAGGCTTCACCTATAGGTTGCCTATAGCCACTATAAAATACATGAAACAACTGTAGGCTTCAACTATAAGTTGCCTACAATGACTGTAGAGTTCTTATAGTTATTGAAGGTTTCACCTATAGGTTGTTTCTAGCTACTATAGAGTGCCTATAGCCACTATGTAAAATAGAGTCATTATTGAGGATATCTTGTAGACACATTCAATTATCTTAAATAATTGAATGGATGATTGAGAAGAATCATAGTTGTTGTATAGATTCCCTACATGTAAGGAAATATTGGATGTGATGTCTAAGATCGAAAAGATAAGGATAATGAGAAAAGACAAAAGGAAATAAAATATCAAAATAGTATGCCTTGTCTCTAACCTAGTCAAACCTAAAACAAGTAACTTTGGTTATTAACCACTTGAAGGTTGACTACGGTAGTTTCTAAGTATTTGTTTTTTTTCCTAGTTTGGTTTTTTTGGTTAAAGAGTTAATAAACCACTTTATATATTTAAAGGCATAACCTAGATTAGACTAGGAGTTAGATAATTTTGAGAAGATAATAGTAGAATTTTTTAAACTGTATAATTTCTTTTTAGAATTGAGTAATGAGAAAATTGAATTTGTAAAAATTTTATGAATTCTCTCAAGGAGGGATTAGAGCTCAATTCTGAATGAGGAAGTGCCCCCTCAAAATGAGCTGTTGTGAAGATCCTAACCCTCTTTAATTATTAGTGTGTTGTGTAAGTTGATTTTAATATTAAGTTTGATTATATAGGTGTGATACATGTATAGTACATAAGTGTGGAATAGTTCTATAATTATATCATAGTAGTTTCATAGTATATCTATCTAGTAAATTTAGCATAAATTCATTGTACTGAAACTAGAAAATCAAGTTGATTTTTGAATCTGTAATTAATATATAGTTCTTACACTCTTGAAAATCGTATGCACCCTAGGCTAATAATTAATATTTAATCAGACTAGTGAATTTGGTAATCACTAGGTAATTAGTTTACATAAGAGGAAATACAATCACTGAGAGGGGGGTGAATTAGTGATAAAATATAATCTAATTTAATTCCCAACTCTTAAAATTTTATCATACATCAATCTTGATCAAGCAGCATAAACATGAAAGCACATACATCCAAAGCATACATAAGAGCATACATCACATGAACACAACATATATATGGGAAAACCTCTTAGGAGATAAAACCCAATGAACCCTACA
Organism: Torreya grandis; assembly: GCA_037957365.1. NCBI lineage: Eukaryota > Viridiplantae > Streptophyta > Pinopsida > Cupressales > Taxaceae > Torreya > Torreya grandis. The sequence continues at coordinate 485,779 of JARHVA010008131.1, forward strand.
AGATGGAATATAGTATTATAAAAAAGTAAGATCCAAAATATATACCATCACCCACTGATCAAGGAACACCCATACCTTATTTTAGTGAGACACCAATCCTACAAGGAGATACTGCCCCTGTCTAGTCAAACACCCACTACAACTAGACTTTTAGCAAGATTTAAATTTTAAGAAAAAACCAAAACCCTAAGAAACCAATAAGACACTTTGCTACTTGAACAAATCACCTTGAACACCTATTTCTACTCTACAACTAATGATGATCACCTCTATCTATACTCTTCACCTCCAATCTCTCTCAAGCTACCTTTAGGGTTAACTTGCTCAAACTTCCTCTTTTAGAATCATTAGGTCCAATTAATTATGTGTAATATTACATAAAATTTATTATATATTAATGTCTGATCTTACTCACACATTTATGGTACTAACTGACATGTACCATCTCTTCCAAAGGTTCTCTACTTCACTTGAATCTGTGTAGACACTACTAGCACAATTAGTCCAATTATGCCTTGTATTTATACCACTCTCTTAGTATAAACCATATTGGTTATCCCATATGTTTTACATACTTAAAATAGGTCCATACACATATTAAATTTGAGAACCACACTCTTCATAGGTCTACCAATCCCTTGTTATCCCCAAACCACCATTAGGTCTTGGTGAGACCTCAAACAATTAGGCCTTCATACTCACATGTTACATGTGACACTAATTATAAAACCTTAATAATTATTAAAACACATCAAGAATATTTAAAATATACCTTTTATTACTTCCTCATGGGTTAATTCCACCTAGAACACCAACCCAACACTCAAACCTACCAATTAGGTCTCCTTGCTCTTAAAGGTCTTTATACACAGAAAACAAAGTCTCAAACTTATAAAGAAACTATTCAATTATTTCACATATACATATTATTATATAATATTTTTTAATCCTTAAATACCTATAATAAACCTTTATGTACTTTAGACACTCCAAAATAGGTTCTAAGCACTCAAATCAACTCTCTCAAAATGACCACTCAAACTAGTCATATATAGTCAAAATAAAATCAACCTATTTTTACTCTTCATAGTTAATCAAGCGAAAATTATGAAAATAAATTCCTTATAATAATCCTTAGAGACTTATAAAACATATTCATACCCATTTTCTTCTTCAATTATATTCAGAACACCTTCAACCTACCTCTGCAAGATGGTCACTCAAATTGCTAGTGTAATCAACAAACACAATCAACTTCTAAGAAATTGTTCACATTGAATACGGATTAATAAAACCTAAAAATCCACATATATGGTAATGATGGAGTATAAATCACTCTATAATATTTATTTAATCTTAAAACATCTAGACACTATCGGGAACACTTCAAATATCCTTCTTAGGTCACTTGCAAAACATAGTCAAACACACAGTCAACTTTAAATTTCAAAATATACAACTATATGAACATAAAAATATTATAATAAACATTAATATATGTGCCTTGGAGTCACATACAAATTTTATTTTACTCCATGATCAAATTATGCATATATCAAAATTTATAGCACAAAAACTACTGACTAATCTTCCCTCACAAATTTGAATATTTGAATTCCAACGGTCACTGGGAAACTGTTAAACTTCAAACATGTTGACCTCATATCATTCACCCTTGAAATATCAACCAAATATGCACCATTTATCTCTATGGATTAACTATATCTTTATCTTACATCACTCACTATGGATTTAAGCTCCAAGCTCCAATGATTGTGCCACTTGGCAACTTTGTATACCTTCTTCACATTTGACTCTTTAACTTTGACTTATATCATCGATATTATGATATTACAAATGATCATGAACCATTTATCTTGTTTTTAAGCTACGTTAATGTGACACATGTCACTATTGCATTCATTCTTTGACATATTGACTTTTATGCACACTATTGGATCAAGATCTATGATTTAAGGTGCATCGTTAGATCTATTGACTAGATGACCTCAAACTTAAATGTAGTTTAACTTGATCATCTCTATCCCATCATAGTCTATAATTTCAAATTTGAATATTTATATATTTATCTATAAAACACTTTAGGACTCCAGATTTTTAGGGGACCTTTTTGACACTATAGACAATATCTCTATGAACTCCTTTGACCTTGGTTGATTTTACAAGTACCAAAAATAAATGCTTAAACATGCTAGTTCATACATATCTACATGATGTGAAGTGATGGTATAGCTTCTCTTACAAGAATATGAATTTTTCTCATTCCAAATGCTCATAAAATAAACTAGAGCTTTGTTAAGACATATATGGATGCCTCACAACTTCTTCTTTGTCCTTACAAACTTGCATATATGCTATATCTCTCCAAACCATTAATTTGATCACTTTTTCATTAATGCATTAGTAAAAAATGATCTCTTTGACATCAATGACAATATAAACACCAATTAATATGCTCAATAATCTCCCCCTTTGTCATTGATGGAAAAACACCCTCAGAATGACTTTAATTAAAAAATGATTTCATTATGATCTTTCTCCCCCTTTAACATTAATGACAAAGTGTCTCTTCATCAAAATTCCAACAAAAATTCCTCAACATAATGTATGCATTCAAATATTATTAATATGCTCAAGATAGTTACAAAATTTCAATCATATGAATCAATTTCTCCCCCTTTTAACATGTACTAGTATTAAATTTAAACTTCTCTAGTCTTTAGACCTGACAAATTGCTCACAAAGCTTAGAAATATCCCTCTAACATTATGATCCATCTCATATAATCTATTTTGAGACCATAATTATACAAAAATCTCACATATTCTCTATGACTAAACCCTTTTTTTATCATATAAAGCTTTTAAGATTAGACATCCTTTGAGTACCTTCAGACCATCCCCACACTTACCTACATACCTTCTTACTTCAGGCTAACACCATGATTAATAGAAAATGAACAATCCAATATTCAAATAGGAAAAATTCATAAAAATAACTAAAAAACTCATTTAGGGATAACTTTACCTTTGTCATTTGGATAAGATGATCAAAGACCACTCTTATCTTCAATAGCCTTGCCTAGAGGCTTCGTACCCCTACTTGAACCCTAAAACACCCATATATTTCAATTTATACACCTTTAATATTCAAAATTACATATCTAAATTATGCTCATGTGCCCCCTCATTTATGACAAAAATAATCTTCCAACTCTGCTTCTGCACCATAGCTTCTTCACAAACCTACTAGCCAATTATCCCTCTATTTATATAAATCCTCATCCATGAAACACACCACATAATTTTAGATGAAATTTAAACACTTTTTGACAAACCAATTTTCCATTTCAATATATCAAGTAACCTCAGAACTCAAATCCCTTAAGAAATGAACTAACTAGCATGGGCAAAAATACTAGATTTTTAAATGAAACTTAGTCAACTCACCACTTATCGATCAACATCAACACTTGAAACTTCTCTCATACCTGAATGTTAATAAAACACACTTATAGAATAAATTTTTAGGTCACACACCTTGTATAACCCATATAACCTTCATATAGGTTTTGACATGTTTACCCTTAAGCCAAAACTAAGAAAACCTAAAAGCACTCAAAAAGCTTCAATTTATACACAAAAGATCTTCAAAGCATAAAATCACTTGTAACACACTTGAATAGGGTGAACACACCTTTATATGCAATAAAATAATAATTACAACTCATATTTCATGTTTTGACACTTGGAAACCTCCATACTCAGCCTGTAGACCTTCAGGACTAAAATCCCTGAACATACCTTGAGCATACATACTTGTAGTCCAGATCTTGAAAAGAAAAACTCAAAAAGTAATCACCTTTATATCATTGAACTTATTCATATCTCAAACATGACTATAACATCTCACATATGCTCCCCTCACATCATGCATGTCTTCAAATGATATTCTTGTCCTAAACATCAATCAAAAGCTCAATTGGTATCCACCGTGCTTCCTCTAGATTGAATAGTGTGTCCTTGAAGCCTAGATAGAGACATCCTGACCTACAAAGGCCTAGAACAATGTGAAACTAGGATTTTTACATAACTCCTCATATTCCTTCTCCTCATTGGTTATGTGATATTGATAGTTCTTCTTCTTCTTAGGCTTAAGAGAAGTAACATACTCATCCACTACAATATTATCCTTTAATTTTAAGAAAGTATTGACAATATAAGGATACAACCAAGATTTATGACAAACATTTTCATCTAAATAAATAACCTCATTACTAGGAATTGAAAATTGATGTTCTTTACATGAAACTTGTTCCACAATAACAAGATATTATTTTGGATCCATACATTCCTTAAAACTAGACTCAATTAGTACTTTAGTCTTTTATTTGAGCTTGACTTGAATTGGATTTTGATTATCCTTTTATATCTAAATAGATGACACATTCTCATGTAATTCATGAACCTTCTTCATATCTAATTCCTCTTTTGCTTTAGTAGCTAGTCTACCTTGATCTTTCAGCTCAACCAAATTAGTTTTCATGGTTTCTACTTCCTTAGGTTTCCATACCAAGGATTGACATTTCTTGAGAACACTAGGATGTTCATTCACCTTCTTATGACTTGAGAGATTTATTATATAATATCTTTAAATCTAACCAACTTGATGACAATATAAATAAATAATATCATTCATACTTTTAGTTTAATGAGTATTATGAATCTCAACAAACATACCATCTTATACCTTAGGTTCATTATGCTCAAGCTTAACTATCTTTGGTCTCCATACCTAGGTTAATCTTTTCCCATGCATTCTGGGATAAAATATAGTAATATGTCTCATTTCATGATAATTATAATATACTACATTATCCATACCTCTAGCTAACCATTTTTTCTTTCTTCTACAGTTTCTTGCCTTATGACCAAACCTATGATAAACAAAACAATGTCCATTAAAATATCTTTCATACCTCATGGCACTTGGCTGCCTTATGGATATTTTCTTATTGATCTTGATGCTTGCATAATTCTTGTCTTGAGTTTACCTCTCTTTCTCTTTCTTAGTCTTTTTTATCTTGAGAACAAATTGGTCATGCTCATCTATCAATTACTCTATCTTGATCTTCAATTGAATTCTCTCATCCTCTTTAACTCTCATACTTGAATTTGTAGCCTTTAACTAAATTTTGAGATCTTAGATGGTCTCATTATCCCTCTTAGATTCTTTAGTCATGTCATCCTTCAATACACATGCTTGATCTTTAATAATATTTATAGAATCAAGCTTGGATTTCAATTCATCATGCTCACCTTCCTTTGAACTCAACTTGGCATTTGTCTCTTCTAACTAAGTCTTGAGATGTCTGCATTCTTCTTCTTTTGAAATCAGAGTTATCTTTATAACTCTTAATGGATCCTCAATAATACTAATATTATTTTTATCATCTTTTGATATTGATCTTGCCTTCAAGGATTCTATCTCCTTATTTAGCTTGATGTACTCATTCGTAATATACTTAAAGTTTGAGGCCATGATATTTTTTTGGGTATGTTCTTGATCATACTCTCTCATCTTACAACCATAGTTATCAATAAGTGAATTGATATTATTGAATTTTTATTCACTTGATTTTATATATTCATAAGTAACCTCTACTTGTAACTTCAACTCTTGATTCTCTTTCTTCAATTACTTAGCCATATTGTACCTTAGATCACCTTTAAGTGGTTAAACTTATATAGAAGGTCCTACTCTAATACCAATTTTTGGAGTTATAATCACTAAGAGGCGGGGTGAATCAATGATGTAAGATAATATAATTCAATTCCCAACTCTTAAATGTTTAGCATACATCAATCTTGATCAAGTAACATAAACATGAAAGCACATACATCTAAAGCATACATAAGAACGTACATCGCATGATCACATCATATATGTGGGAAACCCTCTCTAGGGATAAAACCCATTGAACCCTCCAATATGGAATACATTCCTATAAAAAAACAAGATACACCATTTAGACCAGCACCCACTAATCAAGGAACACCCATCCTTTAGTTTAGTGAGACACCAATCCCACAAGTAGCTACTACCCCTATCTAGCTGAGCACCCACTACAACTAGACCTTTACCAATATTTACTTTTAAAGGATGAAATAACCCCCTAATAAAATAATCCCACTCATCTATCTAAATATATGACACTTAACACCTATTTTTACTCTTCAAATGATGATGATCACCTCTATCTACACTTTTTACCTCTAATCTCTCGCAAGCTGCCTCAAAGGCTAACTTGCTCAAATTGCCTCTTATAGACTCATTAGGTCCAATTACCTATGTCTCCTCCTACATAAAATTTATTAGATAATCATTTCTAATATTCCTCACACACTAATGTTCCTAACTAACATGTACCTTCCTTTTTAAAGGTTCTCTACTTTGCTTAAATCTACACAGACACCACTAACATAATTAGTCTAATTATGCCTTATATTTATACCACTCTCTTGTTATAACCCATATTTTTTTGATAACATAATAATAATATGTACATACAAATATTACATGTGACAACCACGCTCATCATAGGTCATCCAATCCCTCATTAGCCCTAAACTACTATTAGGTCTTGGTGAGACCTAAAATAATTAAGCCTTCATACTCACACATTACATGTGAGACTACCTGGACCACATTCATAATGATTTTAACACATAAAAATTATCTCCAATATACACTTTCTCACTCCCTCATGGGTCCACACCACTTGGAACACCAACTCAACACTCAAACCTACCAACTAGGTCTCCTTATTCTTCAAGTCTTCATACACAAAAAACATAGTCTCAAACTTCTGAAGCAACTACTCAATTATTTCACATATACGTATCATTATATAATATGGGTAAATATTTAAAGATCTCCTCTAAACCTCTATTTATTTTAGACACTTGAACACAGGCTCTAATCACTCAAATTAACTCTCTCAAAATGACCTCTCAGACTGGTCATATATAGTCAATCTATTTTGACTCTCCATAATTAGTCAAGGGAAAATTATGAAAAATAATGACTTATGATAATCCTTATATAATTATACAACATATTAATAATCATTTTCTTCTTCAATTATGCTCAAAACACCTTCAAATTGCTTCTATAAGATGATCACTCAAACTGCCAGTCTATTCAACAAACACAATCAACTTCTAAGTAAATTTTCACATTGAATATGGATTAATCAAACCTTAAAAATCCACAAAAATGGTCCTCATGGATTATACATCACTCTATAATAGTTATTTTATTTTAAAACATCAATACACTTTAAAAAAATACTTCAAATATCCTTCTCAAGTCACTTGCAAAACACAGTCAAACACAATCAATTTTAAAGTTCAATATCTACAACTATGCAAATATAAAAATATTATAATAAACATTTATGAATTAAAATTTAATTCCTATATAAATTTTATGTTTACAACATGATCAGATTTTTCATATATCAAAATTTATAAAACAAAAACTATAGATTGGTCTTCCCTTACAAATTCAAATATTTAAATTCCAACGATCACTGAGTAATTATTAAACTTATAAAATGTTGAACTCATCTCTTTTACCCTTGAAATATTTACCAAGTATATGCCATGGATCTCTATGGATTAATCATGTCTTTATCTAGTAGTGATCATCATTAATCTAAGCTTTAAGCTCCTACAATTCTACCATGTGACAACTCTATGTGCTTTCTACACATTTGACTCTTTGACTTCAACTCACACCATTGATATTTTTATAGTATAAATGCCTAAAAACCATTGATCTTCTATTCAAGATCCATGAATGTGACACATTTCACTAGCATGTTTATTCTTTGACATATTGACTTTTATGCACACCATTGAATCAAGATCTAGAATTTAATGTGCACCATTAGATATACTGACTAGATGACCTTAGACTTCAACATAGTTTAACTTGATGGTCTTTAGCCCATCATAGTGTGTAAGTGAAACTTTAAATATTTATATCTCAAGCTATAAAATACTTCAAGACTCCAAATTTTTAAGGGAACTTTTTAGCACTATATTCAATATCTCCATGAACTCCTTTGATGTTAGTTGAATTTTTAAGTACTAGAAATAAATCCTCAAACTTATTAGTTCATACATATCTACATGTCATGCAATGATATTATGGCTTCTCTTAAGTGATAATATGTATTTTAGTCATTCCAAATTCTCATAAAATAAACTATAGATTTTTGAAGACATTTATGGATGCCTCATAACTTTCTATTTGTCTTTATAGACCTGTATATGTGTTATATCTCTCTAAAGCATCAATATGATCACATTTTCATTAATTCATTAGCACAACATGCTCTCTTTTACATCAATGATAATCCAAACACCAATTAATATTCTCAACATGATTATAGATGATGAGGTATGAAAAGGATTGATTATGGATTATTAGGGATGAGGAGGGAGTGATTAGAGATGATGAAGGATGATGGAGTGTTTTAGGGATGATAAGGGATGGTAAGGGTTAATGAGGGAGTGATTAGGGATGATGAGGGAGTGATTATATATGATAAGGGATGGCAGGGATTAATAATGGAGTGATTAGGTAATATGAGGAATGAGGAGAGAGTGATTAAGGGTATGAGGGATGAGGAGAGAGTGATTGTGGATGAAGGAGGGATAATGTGCAAGTGAAATTAACATAAAGTGGACATTTCATGTGCATAGTTCATAAATGTGACCTATGTTACATAAATCACATTAATTTGTCTTGATTTTAAAGTGATTGGTGTGTAAACATCAATTTTGATAACCTTATGACTACTATAAACATTAGTAAGCAATTTGGAAGACATACAAACCTAAAAAATGACTATATGTTTACCTTGTTGTCTATGATGGATGGTGAGGGTCAATGAGGATTAAGGAGTGAATAGGGATTATGAGGAATGAGGGGGAGTGATTAGGGATGAAAAGGGATGATGAATGAGTTATTATGGATGATGAGGGATAGTGAGGGTAAATGAGGGAGTGATTAAGGAAAATGATAGAGTGATTTAAGATGATGTGGGATGGTGGGGGTTAATTAATGAGTGATTTGGGAGGATGAGGGATGAGGAAGGGGTGATTAGGGATTATTAGGGATGAGGAGGTAGTTATTAGAGATGATGAGGGATGTTAAAACAATGATTATGGATGATTAAATATGGTGAGGATAAATGAGGGAGTGATTAGGGATGATGAGAGAGTGATTAAAGATGATGATAGATGGTGAGGGTTAATGAAGGAGTGATTTGAGATGATGAGGGATAAGGAAAGAGTGATTAGGGATGATAAAGGATAAGGAGAAGGTGATTAAGGATGAGGGAGAGATGATGAGCAATTTAAATTAATACAAGTGGTTGTTTGATGTACACAAGTCATTAATGTGAGGCTTGAATTCAAAGTGACTAGTTTGTATAATTTAATTTTGATAAACCTAGGATTCTATAAATGTCAACAAATAATTCAGAAGGTACAAGACCCTAAAAATGACTATATTTTTACTAAAATTGGACATCAAAGACAAACATTATGCCTTGAAATCCCTAGGTTCAATATTGAAAGCCTAAAAATGCCTAAGTACTAACCAAATTATATTTTGAAAAACTATCCCCCACATCATAAGATGTGCATTTGTGAGACCAACTCTATTAGATGTAGACTAACCCTAACTTTTTATATTTACTAAAATAAATTTTAAGTATAAGGAATATAAAAGTAACAATATAAGTGTAAATTTATACTTCACATTATAACACGTATGTGTTCCTTTCACATTGTGTGAAGGCATGTTGACAACCCTTCCAATAGATATTGACTACTTTTTAGTGCAATGTGAAATGAATGTGTAGTGTTATAGTGTTTATGTGTTATAGATCATACACATTATATTCAATTTGAATTTATAAACCAATCCTTTTGGATTGAAAATGCTTGGATTATCGAGCTAAAGGCTTGGACTTGTAAACATAGTTGAATATGATAGTTTTGACAGAAAATAAAAAATCAAATTCCATCACTAAATACACTAATAATTTAAATGAGAAAAATCATAACATTATTACCATGATGATGAGCACACTCTCTTCTTTCCAAATATATTATTTTTATAATTTTTACACTATATTAAGGTTTAAATCTATGTTGATTTCTAACTATAGGTTTTTTAGGCCATTAAATGCCATAAATATAAATTCATATATATATTTGTATGGACATCTAATTCCTATCACTATTATGCCAAAAATTGTCAATCAAATCTTGACAATGCACAATCTAGACCAAAATCATTAAAATTCTCTAAATCATTTGAACTTGTCACATATAAGTGTCAATTTGTACTAATGTATCCATAAATTGGGAAATGCATTTTATGTGATTATTATCTTTTATTAAATCATTTTGATTCAAATTTTGACCATAAAAAATAACACCATGAACCATTGAATTCTTCTAATTTGATAGCACACATCACGTGCATGTGTTATTTTGCATCCATAATACCCTAATTGGGGTATTACCCCATATTCAACTAACATTTTCTTCTGATTATACTTCAGTGAAATTATGACTTAGTAAAATGATATTTTGAACCAATTTGATTATGTAAAATATTTCCAAAGAATTACATAAAATTAATCAAACTCACATAAGTAAATTAATCCAAATTAAGAGCTTAAGTGGAAATTACATTATATTTTAGAATATCTATTTATTAGAAATTCATAATTCAAATATTCAAAATATCAAAAAAAATCTGAATTTTCACCCATGTTTGCCCATGTGCAACCTCTTTCCTATGTAACCCCATTCCAACATAGTGAAATCAAAAATCGAATCCATATAAGTCCAAACATCTAGTTTTTTATCCAAAGGTTTCAAATTAGTATGAATAATCTTGAAAATATATAAATAAGAGAGCCAAGACCACCATTTTTAAGCTTCAGCTATACAAACTTACTATGCAAAAATTATAATAGACAAGCTTCACCTATTTTGCACAAATTGATAAATCATGTGAGCCTAAGCTATTGGTATACTAGGATATGATGGAGGTGCATGCTACTCTTCATTGACAAAGACTTGGAGTACCGAATTCATGGAAAAGCATGTTTCTTGGTTGTTCTTGGAGGAGGGACACTACTTAGAAGGTTTGACTATATTCCTTTCTTAATTGGCTCTTAGAATTCATTAGAAACACCCCTTAAGGGAGTAAGCTTGATACAATTAGTTTCTTTATGCTTATTTTTATATATTTTATTAACTAATGCATAGACTAACATATCTTGTAATCTTGCTCTACATTTTATCACATCAAGTGGGACTCGTACCTCACACAACATTTATCCCTTATGATTTAGCATTCAAACCCTCTTTCGAGGATGTTTTTCTCTTCTTATTCTCTAAATTTTTGCGTTTTGTTACATATGGGAAAAATGGCAGATTTGACCTATAAAAAAACAAAATTAACTAGGACATCAGTAAGAATTCACTATAGAGTGATAGAATCGACCTGTGAAATAGTGAAATCACCCATGTACATAGTAAAATTAATTAATTTATTCTCTATCCAGATGTGTGTTTAACAAGAATGACATAAATGCTCTATTAATCAACAAAAATACATTGCGGAATGATGGGTTCACCAAAATAATGGCAGAATCATCCTAGACTAGAAACTTATAGGTAATTGCATTGTTTATTCTATTTTTATCATTTTTATCACTTTGATAGAAATGCCCTACTAATTAGTAGAAACACCTTATCGATCAAGAGAAATGTAATGTCAATCAATAGGAACACACTAATCAGTGATAATACACCATGAAATGGCAAGAACACACTGTGGAATGGGGGAATGCACTATGAAATAATAAAAACACACTATGAAAAGGTGTGAATGTACTATAGAGCATTGAAATCAACCTGTAGTGAAAAATAGAGAGCTAACAAATGATCTACAAATTTATTTGACAATATCACACCCTTGTTTTAGACTTATAAACCCTATCTATATGTCTTTTAATACATTTAGTCTCCATTTCACAACAATCAAGACTAAAATTCATTTCATATCTCATTTTGATCCTCTAAAATAAACTCAAATTTTAGTTAACTCTTAAGAGTTTTTTATTTTGATTATTTTTATGTGTTTGTTGTGCAAAATGAGTCTAGTATGTATGCTCTCCCCCATCCCCTTTAGGGAACTTGGGTGATAAAAAATATCCCCTAAGCCCAGCCAGGTTGCTTAGCCAAAATATACCTTCTACCTAGAGTTTATACTCTGCTAGAGAATGGAGTCGGTTCTCCACTTGGTGGTGAAATCCAAGTAGGATATCCAGGTAGGTTAAGGTGATCTACCATGTGATGAAATTTATTGAGCATGCTAGAAATGTTTTTCTAAAATTTGTCTATTTCAAGTATAAAGAAAAACAAAGAAGAAGGATAGGGATAAGTGATTAGAATGAACCTAGATTGGTTTGCACACCATATCCAAACATTGTGAGCACTCCTCTTTGGCTGGGGAAGACTACCTACAAGTAAAAAAACACTATCAAAAAATATTTGTTAGTAGATATATGAGTAGGTTTCCAAGCTAGGTGCTTGTTCTAGGAAGTGTCAAACTTCCTTAGAGATGATATTCCACTTTTGAGAGACAAAAGAGTAATAAATAACCAAGAGAGAGTAAAAGAGATAATGTTACTATTATTCATAATTTGAGTGCAAAAAAAAGTAACAGAGTGTAGGTAGTATATTCAATTTATATTTTGGAAGTTATTTGGGCAGGTTTTAGAAGGGTTAAGAAATCTATAGTTGTCAACGTTAGTTAGAATACCAAGGTCAGCTAGCAAGTGTGACTGATATCAACTAGGCTACTGGGGTCAGTGAAGAAATGTGATTGATATCGATTAGGCTATTAATGTCAGTAGGGGTAATAATTGCCTAAGAGTTTGCAGAAGGGTTTTCTAGGTCTGGGAAAGGCTTTTGGTCAAGTTTGGAAGATTGGGGGAGAGTTTTAAGAGAGAGAATATTATTTGGATGGATTTGGTTAGAGGTTTGGTGTGATGGAACAAGGGGAAACAAATGGGAAATATTTATAACTCCTTCATGGGGGTTTGGTTAGGAATGTGTAAAGAAATAAATAATAGATGTAAAGAAGTTGTAAAGTAACTGCTTAAAGACTTATAGAATAAGTGATGTACTTAGCTGCAGAGGTGATTGAATGATAAGTGTTGGCTGGATGGCTCCTATCAGGAAATCTAAAATGATGTATTCAATAGAGAAAACAAGTGGGTGTTGCTAGTTCTAAAGAGATTGGTTCTTGATCTAGGTTGACTTATGCAAGATAATAGTAAGCCAAAATGTTGAAAGTTGAATGTCAAAATCTTTTAGGCAAATAAGAATGAGTTTTCTTGATTTCTACTGACTTGAACATTAGTTTGGAGTTTGGCTTATATAACCAACATCAATGATCTTGCTAATGTTAGTCATGGGTTGACCGATGTTGATGGCATGAGAATAGGTAAAATTACTATTTTTAACTTGTTTTCTATTGTTTCTCATGCCAAGTGTGGTATCCATTATAAAATAGTAGAAATGGGAGGTTAATAAGGATGTATGTGGTTAAGAATTTATTTTAGAGGTGATAATATGTCATGGGTAGTTAGGATAAGGGGACTAAGTCTTGAGGTGACTCATTAGGTAAGAATTAGTCTTAGGATGAGGTGGCTAGGTAAGGTGGCATAATGGGTTTTTAATTAACTTAATTAAATATGTGAGAGGTAAAATAATGCGTTAGGGATCCTAATCATTATTAAAAAGGGGAACAAGGGTGCTTTTAACACAAGGAGTTATACACGTATGGGACTCAATTTTGGTGTCAAGATTTTCCCCTTTTTATCTTATAATTTGTATTGACAAGCTACAAGATAAAAATAGGAGTTAGATGCTCCAAGTATTGGATGAGGTATCCCCCCTCAAAGCAGTAATTGATGGAAGAGAAACTAGAAATAGGTACATGTTTGATAAGAAGTGAATTGGGTGAGTGGAGAAGAACATGGTATCATTTCTTGTGCATATACTACTATAAGATATAGTCAAAAATATCTAAAATAGGTAATGTGGGGGAGGAATCAGATAGAAATAACCAAATCATAACTTGTAAGTGATAGCTAATAAGGTTAAAACAATCAAAGTTATAGCTCTAATTGGTCTATGTATCCCAAGTATCGAAGGTAGGAAGTGCCCTTGGGAAACACAAAAAGTTGCAGGTGATAGGAGGAGCTTAGTCACCATCCAAAACACCTAATATACATGCATGTGTACAATACCCAACTATAATGAAATAGCAAAAGTGGTTAAGACAAACAATGCAATGTATGTGAAAGGGTCAATGAGCGAGGAGATATTCATGATCTCCAAGAAAAGTCAACATGGGTGGAATTTAAGTGATTTCCAAAGGTTTTTGTCATATTTGGGGAGATATATGTGATCTTTAGGTTGGTTTCTATGGTTAAGGAGATATATGTGATCTCTAAGTTGCCCCAGATTATGGGTAGAGTCTAAAGGGTTGTGGTTGTTGGTGGAAATTCTAATGCAATGGTGTTAATGTTAATTATGTTGCTAATGTTGGTAGTAAAAGTGTTGATGTCAATGTCTTAGTGAAAGGTTGTCAATATCATTAGGAAATATTATCAACATCGATAGATTAGGTTAAGGATGCTGACATCAGTAGGTGACCAAACTTGATAAAAAGGGGTTTGGTGGCCCACCAAAACTCATTTACAACATTTGATTAGAGAGAAAAAGAGATTTGAGTGTGACTAAGATGGTGGAGCTAGGAGGGGACCTAGTGGGAGGTGTACCACCATAATAGTCATCTATTCTAGCCTGGAGGAGATGGAGAGTCGAGGTAAGAGTCTCTGCAAGTTAATTTTGAATTTGAGTTGGTTAGTTTGCTTTTTAGACTAATTTTAAAGTTGGGGGGAAAATAAAATGTTAGTAGAGGAGTAAGAAATGGGGTGGGGTGGGTTTAGGTTAATTTGGGACGGGTTTAGGGTAGGTTTTTAGACTAAAAAGTTAATGTTGAGAGTCAAGTTGAACCAATCACCGATGTCGATGGGGTCCACCGAAGTCAGCCGACACTACACTGATATCAATAGGTTTCTACTGACATCGATGACTAGAGAGAACCCAAAATATGAGAAAAGGTCAATTTAGATCCCTAATTAAAGTAGTCAACCTAGTGGATCACCTTACCCTACCTATCTATCCTATTTGGATTTTACTACCAAGGGGAGAACCCACTTCATTCTCTGGCAGAGTATAAACTCTAAGCAAAAGGTATATTTTGGCTAAGTGGCCTAACTTGTATTTAGGTCTATGAAGTGTGGGGATCAAGCTCCTATACAAGCCACATACCTGGTCTAACATAGATTTCCTCTTGAATACTAGCTTTCTAGTACCTTTGATAACCAAATTTTCTTCTCACTATCTGATTAAGGCATAAGCCAACACAAGACTAAAATTAATATCTAGGAGTTAATAATTAGTGGTTGTATGTTCTTTTTTTGGTTTTCTATTGCCTTTTATATTTTAAAGTTGGTAAGGATGTTTTTTCCATTGATTCATAAAATCAACACTATTTGTAATACTTTGTTTTTATAACCTATTATATCAATTTTTTTGAGTGTTCTTCCTTCTTACACAAACCTCTTCTATCCTCTATTTTACCTAGATTCTACCTCTAAGTTTCTAACGCATTAGATTTTATAGCTCTCAAGATATCATAGTGACTGACATTAGTTAACTACACTGACATCGATAAACTTTAGCTACCGACATTGGTTAATCCCACTGACGTCAGCAAACTTTTACTATTGACATCAATCAAGTGACTAACATCGGTGACTATGTAATTTTGATTTTCTCAAAACAACAAGCTAAAACAACCCAATTACCTACACCCAAATTTGGGTTTTCCTTATTCTATAACTCATACAGAGTATTAAGACTATTCTTACTTCTTCTTGCATGGTATTGACATGAGCTCAAGCCAAAATTCTTGCCAATTATGTAATATGAAAACCAATTCCCCCTTCTCCTCTTACTTTTGATTCTATCATGGAGCATACTTTAGATATAGAGCATACTCCAATCCCCAACCAAATTCCCATTGTGCCTAAAGGAGATCAAAATTTTGTTAAATTTCTTGATCACAATATGGTAACCCTTCAGCATTACCTTGCCATGAGCCTAACCCACAATTCTTCAGGTGACCTAATCTATGGTATGCCAACCTCTCTAATGGAGACAACCTTAGTTTCAGCTATCTCCACTATTTTTCCCATGGTTACTCAAACCACAAACTCAACAATTAACCTAACCATAAATAATGTCCAAAGTTTATCATTGTCAATTTCCAAATCCCACCTAATCCCTAGCATGACTTCCCTACTTTCACAGCCACAATAAGTTTAGGCAAGTCATACCCCATTTTATAATTTGGTGGTACCTATTCTATCTAGTCTTGTACCTATAATTACTCAAGTTATGACCCACCTTCTAACCATGCCAATAACTCAACCTATAATAACAACATCCAACCAAAGCATAGTCTCTAACCCAATGGGACAAACCCCTTTTCTTTTCACCCCTAGCCTATGACTCATTATCCTTATGTTGCACCAACATAACCTCAGCAAGCTATGTCATATGCTCCCTCTACTTCATATCAAGTTCGCTATAACTTAGGGGTATCTCCTAGACTAATACCCCTCTAGACCTCATTCAAATGCTAATGGATAAGATGTCTAATCTAAAGACATCCATTTGAAGTTCAAAAAATGTGTTACTTATGATCAAATATGCAATGAACCCATCCATCCTTTTGTTCCTATTCTCCCTTAAATAAGATAATGGGAACTCCCCAAATTTACTCATTTCCAGAGTAAAGATGACCCACAATAGCCTTTTTAAGCATTTAGACACAATTGTTATTTAATAAGACACAATGATATGTTACTACTTCACACTTTCCCTATATCTCATATAGGTGCTTACCTAGATTGGTATAGCTCTATACCTCAACACTCCCTTTTCTATTTTACCCAACTCACACAAATATTCCTAGACCATTTCTCTATTAACATTTTTAAAAAGGTTTCTATTATAGACCTTTATTCTATTAGACAATTTGATGATGAGACTATTGCAATTTTTGTCGCTCATTGGAGAGGCTTGATCAATCAACTCTCCTTCTCATTACCCCAACCTGAGCTTATTGAGCTATTTTCAAGGGCATGTGCTAAACACATTTCATCCACATTCTAAGTACAAAATTTTTGCACATTTGATGAGGCCTTGACAATGGCACATAAACTTGAGATTTAGGCTATAGATGAAGGTAGAGTCAAGTTAAGTAGTAAGAACACCAATTCCAAATTAAATGACTCCTCTTCTAAAACTTCTCCTTCTAACCAAAAATCTAAAGGCTTTGCCAGCATCATGGTCATTAAATTAGCTTCTTCCACAACCATAAACCAATCTAATTCCTCGACTTCCCAAAATATGAGCAAGCAATTCTAACAACAATATGAATAAAGACAATACACTCCCATTAGGGGGTCATATTTATTGATTTTGGAAAAACTATTGCAACAAGATGTCATAACTCTTCCTCAAATCAAACCTCCTATATAGTATTACCCCTCCCATATTATTCCAACTTGGTAAAAGGAAGATGAGTTTTGTGGCTACCATCAAGTTAAAGGCCACAATTCTAATAACTGTAAGACATTCAAGAACATTGTTTAAGACATGCTTGATAGGGGTGATCTCATCTTGGATAATCCTAATGCACTCACTAACTAAAATATGAATGTGTTCAAATAGCCTTTTCTTAACCATTCACCCAATCAAAATATTTCTCAGACCATGACTAACTCATATGATCATAATATCCATTTAGTTAATATGGTCTTTCCTTCACCTTTAGTTCAACCTCCCCCTCAACAGGAGGCACCCATTTAATTGAATCTTCCCCCATGGTCAATGGCATTTATTTTTCCCATTATTCTTCCCTAGGTAGAAAATCCTATTTTACCCATTTAACTCCCACATGAGGAATAGCCTCCTTTACCATTCCTTTTGCCACCAGAGGATCATGTATTGCTAGTTATTTTTGCACCAATGTTACCTATCCTTTTATCACTTAAAGACCATGCCTTACCTATTCCATAGCCACATGTTGAGGGGAACATCATTCTTATGTTATAACCTCTTTAAGAACCTTCTTTACCTACCTCTCCTCCATTGATAGAGAGTAGTAACCCATCCACTCCACCTTTGCAACTTGAATAGTCAATGTTATCCACTACTACATTAGACAAGAGACCTACTGTGCCTACTCCAATTCTACCACTTTTACCACTTCTTTTACCTATGGAGGATCATAATTTACTAATTCCTCGCCCACATGTTGAGGGAGAAATTATACCTATGCTCTACCCCCTTGAAGAAAGCTCTTCGCCTACCTCACCTCCACCCATGGATGACCATGCCTTTTCTCCTAGCTCTATTGAAGAAGACCCTATTTCCATTCTTTCTCATCTTTGGCCCAAATTAGTAGAGACCAAAAATTTCTCTCTTTCTCAAACACCTCAGCCTTTTAAATATGTAACCATAAGGCTTACATCAACTTCATCTAAACCCTTCTCATGGTTGGTGAAAAGTCTAGAATTTCTTTACTCCACAAAGCTAGATCATGTGACATTTTGGGATTGAATTAAAAATTCTTATCCAACATGAGTGTCCACCTTTACCACCAACCCTCTCACTACCCTTTACCCCAAGGTCTTTGAAAAAGCTAGAGATTCTTCACCAAAGTCACCAAAAGTTCATCCATCTATGCTATAATCCTCACCCTCATAGGCATCTACCACATTAAATCAGATCAAGCCTTTAGGTGTATGCCCCATTTCTAATCTAATTCATCCACAGGTGAAATTAGATCTAAATCTCCAACCATAAGTTAGAGTTTTGTGACCTAAACTACAAAAAAGTGTTAAGCTTCCTAGATCTCATCGATCCTTCCCTCCTCAACCCTCATCTTTACAATCAATTTTGGGACCACACCCCTCTATTTTATTTGAAGTATCATCGGTCTAAGCAAAACAAAATACCAATTTACCTCCACTACTACCTTTTCCACCTAGTAGGACCTTCACATCTGACACCATGATACCTAATACCAAGAAAGTTTCATCAAAACATGTAACTCCACTACCACTAAATAAGGCACCACGTAAAATCATCCCTATGAATCCTAAACAAAAGAAGGTTTCCACTCTTATTACCATAATAAGTGCAAGCCCACACTCAAGATCTCAAAGCTTTTTCCTACATTAGTTATTACAATATTTCATAATAACTCTTCCTCCCATTAAGCCTTATAGTCCTCTTGTAATGAATCCATCTTGGTTTAATGATACACAAGTGTGTCTATATCATCATTCAGTTGGACATGATACTGAGAGTTGTAAAGCTCTCACAATAGTCATTCGACAACACTTTGATGTCAACACTCTCTTTGTTGATACTCTTATCAACCTTATTATTATTCCACCTCTATCATCCACAATACCTCCTACTTGTCCACCTAAATTCAAACCCAAAGATGTTGTCATACCCTCTTTGCCACTTCCTTCACCTATATTTCAGATCAACATAGTTAATGTGGCCACACGAGCACAAAGCCAAAAGGATAAAGGTAAATAAAAAGTTGTTTCTCCTTGGGCTCATCCCTTTTTCAAAGACACTCCTCTAAATCCCAAGGTTTCCATCTTGGGGGTCCCTAAACTAACATCTTTGGATGTTATTCAAAGCTTGATATTGAAACAACTTCACCAAACTCCTATGAAAATGTCCTTGTATGAGTTAATCTAAAACTCACCCCAACACTATCAAGCTTTGATTAGTGCCTTACAAGTGGTTTAGGTAAAACCTAATGATCTCCAACCTCTTTTAGCTTTGGTTAACTCCCTTAATTCCATCTCCCTAATTTCCTTCAATAATTTAAAAATTCCACTTCAATACCCTAAAGATCAGGATTCTACCCTTTTTATTACCGCATTTATTAATCAAACTCATGTCAAGAGAGTCATGATCAATGGGGGAGCTAGTATTAATATTATTTCCACCCATGCCTATAAACAACTAGCTCTTCTTGAGAATTACATGTCTCAAACCGACATGGTACTCTGCTCCTTTAACAATACCACATATACTATAGTGGGCACTATTATTTTACATATCCTTGTAGGTCCCCACATAATTATTGAGATATTATATGTTGTAGAAGAAGAGTTTCAATATAACATACTACTTAGATGACCTTGGATATGTGTTATAGCATGTGTACCCTCAAATTTGCACCATTGTGTCAAGTTTGAACACGATGGGAAAGTGCATGTTATACCCACTGACCCACCTCCATTTAAAATATGCAACATGACTTATAGTACCAATGATGTTCTTATTCCATTAAAGACATCATATTCTCTACATGATACTTCTAAAGGTTCCACAAGTTCCACTACCTTGGTTAAAAAGATACCAACAACACAAATTCTTAACAAAGATCCCATGGAGGAAACTTTTAAATGTTTATCACTTAGAGAACATCATTTGTTGACACTTGACATGTTTTATACTCCACAAGAGTATAGAAAGCTTCACATGTACCCAAACTATGATCCTTGCATTGGGATGGTCATCCCTTATGGTCCTCCTAACCTTCAAACTAATTTCACATATGGGGGAATTAATCAAGCTCCCATTGTCAACAATCCATCTTCTTCACCACAACCATTTACCTGTGACTTCTCTTTCCTAAGCAAGCCTAGATTCACTCACACCTATATCTTAGGTAAGCCTGGAAAGGATCTAGTTTGGGTTGTTATGAGCAGGGT
The DNA here is from genome assembly GCA_037957365.1 of Torreya grandis. Taxonomy (NCBI): domain Eukaryota; kingdom Viridiplantae; phylum Streptophyta; class Pinopsida; order Cupressales; family Taxaceae; genus Torreya; species Torreya grandis. Next base: position 506,858 of record JARHVA010008131.1, read on the forward strand.
GTCCATACACCTACTAAATATCTCACTAGTAAAACTATTTAAAATGCCCAAAAAAGGCATGGAGTGGGTTATGACAAACCAAATAAACTCATAAAAACTTCCCATGTATTAATTATTGAAGAGACAGTCTCTCTTTCTCCACCTTCTTCTCCACCATCACCTACCAAATTGGAGGTATCTATACCCCTTAATTTTTTTCAATAAATGCCATCTATTTGGGCCTCTCACCTATCACCAGGGTAGCAAAAAAAGGTCCCTTACTCTTGTTCATCCTAAAATAATTGATGAAGACTCTCCCACTATTAACACTATCCAATGTCAAGATGATGATGTTATTCTATAGTACATGGGTGTAAATGATTCCTATATCCAATTTCTCTCCCATATGAAACATAAGCTATGTTACATGAATCAACCATTTACATCAATTTGCTCTCTCACAATAGCCCCTACATCCTCAAGATTGGCCAATCTTTAAATTCCTCTGAGCAAGCTAATTATGCCACATTTCTTAATAACCATAGAAAATAATTCACTTGTTCTTATAATGACATGCTTGGTATTGACCCCTCTATCATCACCCATAACATTATCACAAATTGAGATGATAAACTTGTTAAGTAGAAGCTTCACAAGATGCATCTTCATATTGCTCTCCTTGTCAAAAAAGAGCTCTAATGCCTACTTTTTTTTAAATTTATCCAATAAAGTGACTACCTATAATGGATTTCCAATACTTTTCCTATCACAAAAGTGACTGAGGGAATTTGCATTTACACTATCATGACTTAAACCTCACTTGTCCAAAAGATGACTTGCCATTGCCAAGTATTGACCAACTTGTTGATCTAATAGCTAGCCATGAGATTCTATCACTTATGGATAGGTTCTCTGGATATAATCAAATCCTGGTCATTCTTGAGGATCAACACAAGACAATCTTCATTACCCCATGGGGGACTTTCTATTATCGGGTCATGCCTTTTGGTCTGAAGAATGATGGTGCCACCTACCAACATGTTATGACTTACATATTCCATGATCTCCCACATAAAATTATGGAAGATTATGTGGATGACTTACTTGGGAAGTCTAAACTTTTCCAAGATCACTTGATTATTCTCAAAATCATATTTACTCATCTCTTCCAATATAAAATTCAACTAAACCTAAATAAATGTGTCTTTGGTGTCCTTTATGATAAGATTTAGGCTTTATCATTTCTCTCTGTGGTATTAAAGTTGACCTTGCTAAGGTTAGAGCAATACTAGAGATGCCTCCACCTACTAATATTAAACAACTCTATATCTTGCAAGGTAAACTCTAGTCAATCCACTGCTTCATCTCCCAATTATCAGATCATTGCTAACCCTTTCACCATATCCTCAAAAAGGATGTCTCTTTCCATTGGAATATAGATTATTAGGAAGATTTTGATGCACTCAAATAATATCTCCTTTCCACACCAGTTCTTATTATACCTAAGGTATATTAGTGTTTTTACCTTTACATCTCTGTAACAGACCATTCTCTGGGTGCTCTGATTGCACATCAAGACAATCACCATCAAGAATAGGTGGTTTACTATATAAAATACACACTTATTGATTATGAGACTCGATATACCCACACCAAAAAACTTTGCCTCACATTGGTCTTTTCAGCCTCCAAGCTCCACCATTATCTTCTAAATCGTAAAACTTATGTGGTCACCCATACTGATCCCCTCAAATACATGCATTCCAAGCCATATCACAACTAATGTGTAGCTTGATGGCTCATGCTCCTTGCTGATTTTGACTTAGATTTTATTCAACAAAAGTCTTTCAAAGGGCAAACAATCGATAACTAATTAGTTACCACCCCTTTACCTGACAACCAACCTTCAAAACTTGAATTCCCTGATAAATCCATCATAACACTTTCTACCAATGACATCTCCTATCAAATTATGATGTCATTTGATGGATCTAAATGTCAATATAGTGGGAGTATAGGGGTCATTCTTATTCCTCTAGATGGTGAGTCTATGCTTTTGTCATTTAAACTAGATTTTGAATGTACTAACAATATGGCCAAATATTAGGCTTGATCTTAGGGCTTCAAATGGCTCTCTTCTTGGGTATCAAGTCCATAGACATTTTTAGTGATTCTCAGCTAGTGGTTAATCAAGTTAATGGTTCCTACCTATGCAAAAATGAAATTTTGCAGTGGTATAAACATCATGTAGATATGTTATTGGTATTATTTGACTCTTATCTCTTACAAACTATTCCTTAATCTACAAACAAGTTTGCTGACATAATGGCTTCACTTTCTTCACACATACCCTCTTCATCCTCTTCCTTGAAAATCTATGTCACCATGCAACACTTAACATTACACTCCTATGTGTCAACTAACATCCTCTTCATCCTAAATGTGACATCTAACCCACATGACTTATGGTATAAGCAACTCATAGATTATCTTTCCTTTTCTATTACCCCTTTTGATCTATCCAATAATGGGAGACATTCCTTCATAAAACATGCCGCTAATTACACTATGATAGGGGGACTTATCTACAAGCGAGGTTTTGATGGTCTCATCCTTAGATGCCTCACTAGTATTGAGACTCCCTTCACTATTAAAGAAGTCCATGATGGGATTTATGGTGGACATTTTAATGGTCACATAGTTTCCAAGTGTATCTTTCGACTCAGTTATTATTGGCCAACACTCCATCAAGACTATAGTGATTACATTTAGTATTGTGTCAAATGTCAACAACATGCTAACCTCCTTCACATTCTAAGTCATGCATTACAATTCACCAAAAACTTGTGACCCTTCTCTTAATGGGGCTTGGATCTAATCAAGGAGATTAACCCTCATTCATCCCTTTGTTATCATTCTATCATTACTACCACTGAATACTTCACCAAGTGGGTCAAGGCCATTCCTCTCATCTTTACTAAGGCTGAAAAAATTATTTATTTTATTAACTATCACATCATCTATCATTTTGGTGTCCCTCATCAAATTATAATAAACAACGATAAATCTTTAAAAAATAAGACTGTCTAAAGTATTTGTGATACATTCAGAATTAAATTAAGCTTTTTATCACCATACTATCCACAAGCAAATGGATAGGAAAAATCTTCTAACAAAACATTAACCAAAATTATCATGAAGGTAGTCAACAATACAAGCAAGGATTGGCACACACACATTCCCTTTGCTTTATGGGCTTACCACACTAGCATTCAAACCCCTACATGTGCTACACCTTTTTCCTTGGTCTATGGGATGGAATCTATTTTGCCTCTTGAGGTTCAAATTACTTCTCTTCACAATTCTCTAAAAGACATACTTACTAATGATAAATTTTACCAAGAACATTTAGTTCAACTCAAATTGCTTGATGAGCATCATCTCATTGCCCTCAACCACCTCCAAATCTATCAAGAGCGTATCAAATATGCTTACAACAAAAACCTCAAAGAGTGAGATTTAAATATTGGAGATCTTGTCTTATAAAAAAATCATGTGACAAACATGGAGAAAAGTAAACATGGTAAGTTTGCTCCTAATTGTCTTGGACCCTACATCATAACTCATAAGTATGGGTCAGAAACTTATCACTTATATTCTCTTGAAGGAAGATCAAAACCCAAGCCTTTAAATTACTTACACCTACAACCATTCTTTTGTTAAACAAGCATCACTTCACCTCATGTTTCACTTGAGCTCATTCCTTGAGCACCCCAATTACATTATTCTCCTTTCCTCTTAACCCTTACTCCTATAGACTTAGTTAACTTATGAAGTGCTATGGTTTTACCCTCAAAAGTGGAAAACTCCTAAGCTTTTATACACTTGTTCATGACTAAAATTAAAAAAGGGATATGTAAACAAGTTATAATCTCTCAGGTCATGATTCTCAATGTATATTGTTCCCTTGAAGGACAACTATGTAACTTCCCTTTGTTACTATCAATAGACTACTCCCTTGAAGGAAATCTATTTAAAATCAAACATAAATGCTTAGACCACTCCCTTAAAGGATGTCTAGGCCAAGATTTGTTCTTAAAGGGAAATACAAATAAAAAAGCTTCTTGTATTGATCAACTTCCCTTACAATATCCCACTGTAGGATTCCTGCATTGATCAACTTACACAGAAAAAAAAACTTTAAGTCATGGACTTTCTTATAGTAGCTCTCAAGTCACTCAAAGTAGGGGCATATCATCCCCACTTTGAAGGTTACACTACCCAAACACTTTCACTCATTTTACCCTTTTTCCTTCATACTCTTTCAAGGGACTTTGAACTCACTTAACACAAGGTGAACATGACACTTCTCTAACAAACAAAATGGTTCAACGATGTAAAGCATGAATGAGGCTCATATCCCTAAGCCTATTTATGTTATGATTATGGTCTTTGCCACTACACAAGCATTCTACCTCTTTATTTTCCATCCAAATCACATGTTGATCTCTCTACTAAGATGAAAACTCTATACAAACAATAACAAAAATAGCCTATTCATTTTAAGCATACACCATCACAAATATGGAAAAATGTTAAGATGAAACTGACAAATAAACTATGCATATACCATCACACATATGGGAAATGCTAGGCTAACTCAACTAACATGCTCAACATCAACATAAAATTAACATAACATTAAAAATAATCATCTACATCAACATCATCATATGAATCATAATAAATGTATCTCAAAATCACAATAAATATACATCTTTATACACACATGCATGCACTCACACACACACACACACACACACACACACACACACACACACACACACACACACACACACACACACACAAAATACATGTACATCAATACATCATCACAATATTATCTCTCTCTCAAAATATACATCTCTCATCTTTAGGTCACAGGCTGGTGTGCATATAACATATATAACAAAAACAAAATCTAGTACTCAAAATCCTCAAGGCTCTCTACATGGTCATGAAGAAGTAGGGTCGTCACCACTCTCCACCCATCTACATCTATGTGAGCTAGAAGTAGTGGCATGTGTCATTCATCTCTCCTACTCTCTAAAGTTGGAATACCTCTAAATCTATGGGAAATCCTTGATGACCCTCTCATAATAAGCAATCTCATCAAGGTTAGTAGTATACCTCACTAGAGATATAATCTATGGTGGTCCCATCACACCTACTGAAGGCCCAACTTGTACTAGTCCCTGTGGTGGAGGAGGAGGAGTATCCTAATCTATTACTCTCAAACTATCTCTCTCTACTATTAGTGTAGTAATCTAACCCTATAATACCCTGATCTGGCCCTATAATGCCCCAACCTAGCTTTACAATGTCACCACCTCTCCCTATAAAACTAATACCTATGCTTGAGCTAAATCTCAAGCCTACACTTCCACACCTCAAGACTGCACTATTACATCCCATGCCTATATGAACATATCTCTCTCTCTCACCAAAGTTTATAAATTTGGTGGTGGTCTCTTGACCTCAACCATGGGATGTAAACCTATCCACCAAGCCATATATGCCATTGTGCATCCTAGATCTACTACACCTAGCCTTATTGGTAGCTCTTCAAAATCTAGCCTATTTGTATCCTATGGCAAGGGTATGGGTGCCTCTATATCATCCCTCATATATCAAGGGAAGGTATGAGGTACATCCTATAGTAGGCCAAACTACCTCCTAAATTGTGCCATGGTAACCATCTCTTGCTCACTGAATCATCTCCCTCTAACCCATAATGAGCTCTATAAGCCAACCAACTACTTTGTCTGTCCTTTGAATTTAGGGTATGTCAATTAAGGTCTCCACAAAATATATGTAGGGATCAATCCCTCTATCATGCACCTATAATAATCAATATCATGCACTATGCCATCTACTCAGGTCTGAGCCATACCATCTCTCCACCATCTGAAGCCAACCCTAAAACTAGATAGAATCATGGTAGGTAACCCTAATGGATATGTCACCATGATATGCTTTATGCCCAATGATGGAGTAAACTCTTGACACACAAACTGTATCATCATCATAGTCTCAACTCCCATAGCTGTCTATATAACTATGCCAAAAACACTAGTCCCCATGCAAATACAATTTACTACTGAACCATCTATGCAAGAACACTTGTTAATGTAATAAACAATCTCACACCATCTATATTTGGTAGTGCATACACTATAATCACTATCATCATCAAGATGTTGAGTTGATGTTTCTCCTCATCCATAATGTATAATGGCTTATAGACAAAGCTCACTAAGTGATAGGTTGTCTCACTAACATGCTCTCCAAATAATTCTACCATGTGAATATCATGCTCCTCTCTCAAATATGAGAGCTCCTCACCTTGGAGTATAAATTGTAAAATCTTGTATACATCCTCTTAGGTCACTATCAACTCTTCAATCAGTAGATGGAAGGTGTTGGTGGTGTGATCCCATCTCTAGATCAATGCTATCATCAAACTCATGTCTTATGTGACTTTGCAATATCATTGCACTCCCCCTAAACCTATATCTACCATGTGATCCCACTCATCTAGGGTGACAACCCTTCTCATCCACATCATTAACATCAATAGGCAATCTCATAGTGTCAACTCCATCCTAGCCTACATCCATATACACACAACTTAAGTCACATACTTTCTAATATAACCTACCACCACCTTTTTCCCTTCTCTCTGGGAGAACTACATTAGTCTAAGTCCCTCCATTGGACTATGTAGGCAACACTCGATCAATACCGGGTCTTTTAAGGTTGGCTCAGCCATATACCCACCTAACTATCTAACCTACTCTCGCCTCTCTACCCTAGGCTTCATTTCCTCTCTCTCTCTAACCTAATCCCAACTACCTATCACAAATCTAGACCTCACAACTTATCTCCATAACAATTGACCCTATGAACTATCTTTTATGCCTTAGGTCCCCTGACCTATTTCAACTTATCTTTTTTTACTCATTTCCCCTTAAAAACTTTCAACCATTCCTTAAATCTATTTCCCTAGGCTCTGGGAGAACTACATTGCCTTTAGGTCCTCAACTGAGCTATGTAGGTATTACTCAATTGACACAAGGTCTTCTAAGGCTAAATCAACCATTAGGCTAGTTGGCTAATTTAATTAGGGATCTAAATTGACCTTTTCTTTTATTTTGGGTTCTCCCCAGTTATTGACATTAGCTTTGTATGCTGACATTAGTGCTTGGTGTTGGCCAACATTGATAGAAACCTACTAACATCGGTGCCATGTTGACTGACATCAATGGACCCCACCAACATCAGTGATTGGTTCATCCCTAGGGATGAATGACCTAACTCCCAACATTTACTTTTTACCTAAAAAACCTACCCTAAATCCCTCCCAAATTAACCTAAACCTACCCCACCCCATTTCTTACCCCTCTACTAACATTTTCTTTTTCCCCCTAACTTTAAAATTAGCCTACAAAAGCAAACTAACCAACTCAAATTCAAAATTAACTCATAGAGACCCTTACCTCATCTCTCAATCTCCTCTAAGATAGAATAGCTAGCTCTTGTGGTTGTGCACCTCTCGCTAGGTCCCCTCCTCGCTCTACCATCTCAGTCACACTCAGACCTCTTTTTCTCTCCAATCAAATGTTGTAAATGAGTTTTGGTGGGCCACAAACCCCTTTTTGTTAGTTTTGGTCACCCACTGATGTTAGCATCCTTGACCTAATCCACTAACATCAGTAATATTTCCTATCAATGTTAAAAACCTTACCCTAAGCTACTGACATTTACTAAAAACATCAATAACATAATTGATGTTGGCACCATTGCATTATAATTTACACCAACAATTATAACCCTTTAGACTCTACCCATAATTTGGGGTAACTTGGAGATCACGTATATCTCTTTGACCATGAAAAACAACCTGGAGATCATATATATATATATATATCCCCAACCATGACAACCACCTTTAGAGATCACTTAAATCTCCACCCACGATGACTTTTCTTGGAAATCATGAATATCTCCTCATTCATTGACCCTTTTACACATACCTTGCATTGTTTATCTTGACCACTTATGTTATTTCACTATAGTTGGCTATTGTACGCATGCATGTATATTAGGTGTTTTAGATGGTAACTAAGCTCATTCCATCACTTGTAACCTTTTATGTTTCCCAAGGGCACTTCCTACCTCAAATACCTAAGATACATGGACCAATTGGAGCTACAACTTTGATTATTTTGACCTTATCATCTATCACTTACAAGCCATACTTTAGTTATTTCTATCTGAGTCCTCCTCTACATTACCTATTTTAGATATTGTTGACTATAGCTCATAGTAATATACACACAAGTAATGATATCATGTTCTCCTCCACTCACCCAATTCACTTCTTATCAAACCTATACCTAATTCTAATTTTTCCTCCATTGATTCCTACTTTGAGTGGGGATATCTCATCCAATACCTAGATCATCTAACTCATATTTTTGTCTTGCATCTTGTTAGTCAAAAATAAAATACAAAAAGGGGAAAATGCAAACACCAAAATTCAGTCACACACGTGCATAACTCCCTATGTTGAAACCCCCCTTGAGCCCCTTTTCAATAATTATTAGCCTCCCTAACCCATGATTTTACCTCTCACATATTTAATTAATTTAAAATATTTAATTAAGTTAATTAAAAACCCCTTATGCCACCTTACCTAGCCACCTCATCCTAAGACTAATTCTTACCTGATGAGTCACCTCAAGACTTATTCCCCTTATCCTAACTACCCATGACTTATTCTCACCTCCAAAATAAATTACTAACCAACTACATCCTTCTTAACTTCCCATTTCTACCATTTTGTAATGGATACCACACTTGGCATGAGAAATAACAAAAAATAGGTTAAAAATAGTAATTTTACCTATTCTCATGCTGTTGACATTGGTTAACCCACAACTGATGTCGATGGGATAATCAACATCAATTATATAAGCCAAAATCCAAACTAATGTTCAAGTTAGTATAAATTAAAAAAATCACTCTTATTTGTATATAGGATTTCAACATTCAACTTTTAACATCTTGGCTTACTGTTATCTTGTATAAGTCAACCTAGATCAGTAACCAACCTCTTGAGAACTAGCAACACCCACTTATTTTCTTTATTCAAGACATTAGTTTGGACTACCTGATAGGAGCCATCCATCTATCACTTATCATTTAGTCACCTCTATAGCTAAGTACATCACTTATTTTATAAGTCTTTAAGTAGTTACTTTACAACTCCTTTACATTTACTATTTATTTCTTTACACAGTCCTAACTGAACCCCCATGAAGGAGTTATAAAGATTCCCCATTTGTTTCCCCTTATTTTGACACACCAAACCTATAACTAGATCCATCTAAACAATATTCTCTCTCTTAAAACTATCCCCCAACCTTTCAAACCTAACCAAAACCCTTCTATAGACATAGAAAAGCTTTTTGCAAACTCTTAGGCAATTATTTCCCCTATCAACATTGGTAACCTAACTAATATTGGTCACATTTTCTCACCAACCTTGGTAGCCTAACTAATATTGGTCACACTTGCTAACCAACCTTGACAACCTAACTGTAGATTTTATAACCCTTTTGAAACCTACCCAAATAACTTCCAAAATACAAATTGAATATACCACCTACACTCGGTTACTTTCTACTACACTCAAGTTGCGAATAATGGTAACATTATCTCTCTTTTACTCTCCCTTTTCTTCTCTCTTAGTTATTTATTACTCTTTTGTCTCTCAAAAGTGGAATGTTATCCCTAAGGAAGTTTGACACTTCCTAGAATAAGTACAGAGCTTGGTAGCCCACTCATATATCTACTAAACAACATTTTGTGGTAGTGATTTCTTACTTGTAGGTAGTCCTCCCTATCCAAAGAGGAGTGCTCACAATGTCCAGATACAACATTAAAACCAGTTTGGGTTCATTCTAATCACTTATCCCTATCCTTCTTTTCTATTTTTCTTTAGACTTGAAATAGATATTTTTTAGCGAAACACTTCACTTTTTCCTTTTTGTCTCTTTATCCAAAAGTGTGGAAGGAATTTTTTTGAAGCACTCCCAAAAATATAAATGATTTGGGTGATCCCAAAATAACCCTAAAGTGATAATTTTATTTATTTTTACATCTTCACTTATGGATGGGAGTTTAAATCCCCCCCCATGGGTTCTCTAAGGAAGTGTTAACCTAGGAATTCATCTTCTGAGATCACTTCAACCCCACTCCATGATAGGGGTATTTAAATTGAGGTAAACTTATTGAGACACTTGTTTGAGTAGTTAAACAAACTACATTAGTAAGAGAATACCTTAGAATGCATGGTTAACTTAGACATCACACTACACTGAGTAATTGAGTGATGTGGTAGTTGTGAAAAGGATAAGACCTTTTCACAATAAGTTGGTTAGTGTGTATACAAATGATGTGTTGTGCCCTAGTGTTAACCACACATGTTGGATAATTTAAAAGGTACAAAAATTGATAAGTTTACATAAAACCCACTTGCTAGAGAATACTATTTGTACAAGGTGAGTAGTCTACAGTTCCCAGTCATCGTATGATATATTGAGAGAAGAAGGGGCATAAAAACCCTACTTTTCATGTTCATCTACATTTATTATATTTATAACTTAATTTCTCTCAAGGAGTATATAGATAGAATCTAAGAGTATGAAGCCACCTATCATTTTTTTAGGATAGGACATACACTTCAATGTTTTTCTTGTTCTATATTTTCTTACATGGTATTTAAAGTCTAAAATTATTTATGTAAAATGAAAACGTGTCAATAAACCAAACACTTTTTATACACAATATCATTTAAACAAAGAGGCGTTATGTTGGTCAAATCAAATTCACTTCTTGCCTTGTTCAAAATTCATTCAAAACATTGTGTTTATATTTTACAAATAGGTTTGTTATGCTATCCCTTTGAGTCTAGACCATCCATCCAATTTTCAAATCTCAATTCCTTATTTTTAATCTAAATTCAAAATCTTGCCTTTCTAAGTTCTAATCTAAGATGTTATTAGTTTACCTTTCACACTTGGTGAGTAATTTGGGTGAGACTTTTTATTTGGATTAAAGACCATTACCTAGACTCATTCTCATTTTATTCTCATTCTGGACTTAGATTAACTTGTTTTTCTCATGCTCTAAGTTCCCAAACCATTCTACCTCCTTTTCCCATGTCACATCATTGTGTTTCCAATTTAGTTTTGGCTTTATACTTAGGATTTCTTGTGTTAGTTCACATCTTGAGCATCTTAGTTTGCATTTAATATCCTTGATTAGAAATACCTTCTTATAGATTCTCTATCCACAAATCACCATAGTTGTGTTTAGATTTTTATGGTATTGACATATTTTGGACCTAAGTTTATTGTGTTAACTTGCACTTTAAGTTACAAAATTATTTTACCCTCTTCTAATTTGACAATTTCAACCAACCAAAGTTGATTAATTTCACAACCTATTTCTTCTAATTATGTGGCACTATGCCATTTCCCATTTTATAGTCTCATTTTAACTTTTCTTAATTTTATTGAAGAATTTAAATCACCATTCTAATGTTTGTAATCCACATTCCATATCTTAGTAAACGTAGAAGAACTATCTTCAAACATGACAAAAAGGTTTATTCATAGTGGGGTATCTTATGGCCTTAGTTATGAGGAAGAGCATTATTATTAAGGAAAAGAACACTCCATAATGTTTGATGATATCCCAACAACTATTGGATCTGAATAGGGTTATAACAAACACTAACCTTTAGAAGACAAAGATGAATCCATTTTAAGGTTGATAGAATCAGGTGAAAGATTGCCATCAAATTTACCAATGGAATAATTACACATGCTTGTTCAAGTAAATGATCAACATCTAAAGAAAAATCTCACTCATATTCCAAAAACCAACATTATGTCCACTAATATGAGAAAATAAAAACTTGTAGAGTCCTCTCAAACTAATCAAGATCTTGCTGCCAAGATTCAAAAAATTAGTCAATGATACATAGATCAGATTGTCACAGACCAAAAAATGTATTTATATGTGACTTTAATCAATAATAATTCTTATAAAGAGAAATAATATACAATATACCAAATGAAACATATTATAGTCAATCTTACATCTATGCTAGACCCTAGGGTTTCATTTAAATAAAACAAGTCTAGAGATGTTTCACAACATGTTTCATCTGAGATAAAGCATACCTTTTTCAACCATAAAGAGACTCTTTCACCTTCACAAAAAAAGGAGAAAAAAACTTATTTCAAATTAGGGGTATTATGCAAAATACTTTAGAGATTTCATCTTAACCATCATGTCCTTCAGTGAACTGACTGCAAACTCCCCAAACTAGTAGTATACCTATAGTTCATAGTGATAGATTATAAGGACTATGTATCAACCACTGAGGAATCAACAATTGACCTACTCAAATCAAGGATTAAAACACAATAAAAATTATAATCATAGGTTTTATATCCCTAAAAAACCATACACTAGGGGCACATTCCACCCCAATAAAATTATATTTCAACCATAAATACACCAAACATGCATGAGTGGAATTTGATTAAATAAATAGTATCAAGGCTTGAAATGAGAAACTAAGTTAAGAAGTATAAATTTGATGAGATATGTCCATATTTATTTTACTTAAGCATTCTCCAATTCCCATTTCCACCTCATTTCAATGCACCCAAATTTTATAAATATAAAGGGAAGGGTGAACCTCACAAACATATTCAAGCCTTTTTTGTACTATGCCAAGAAGTAGCCTATAATAGTGTTTATTTGATTTGTTTGTTTCCATGTAGTTTGGCTAGACAATATTTATACTAACTCCTCAAATTACCTAAGGGATCTATGGTAGATTGGAATGATTTATACAAGATATTTGTCAATCATTTATCTTATGATATTGAGCATGAGTTAAAAGTGGTTGACTTATGCAAATCAAAGTAAAGAGATGGATAAATCTTCATAGAATATCTACAATAGTGGAGAGGATTAGCTAGATACTTTAAACACAACTTGTCCAATAAATAGTTCACTGATATTTTTGCACAAAACTTTCACCCTAAAGTAGATCATAATTTATGACTCACTTATGCCAACACATTCAATGATATCATTCATAAAGGTGTACATATTAAAAAGTTGCTCGTTACTAGGGGCCTTATAAATATTTATTTAAAGGGTTAAAAATATAACTAGACCCAACCACCTGTTCAAGCTATTACTAAAAAAAACTAAAGGGTTTTAATAAGAAAAAGAACATGGTGGGAAATGGAGTGAAAAATCCAAATATGTGAAAATGGTATAGGCTCCACCATCTCCAGATGTGCAATCACCCCACATAATCCCTCAACCACTTTTTAAGGGGATCCTCCATGTAAGGAATTTAAAAAGTATAGAACATTCAACATATTGGCAAAGCCTATTGAGGCCATATTCCAAAAGCTAGTGACAACTAATCTAATTAGATGGCCTATACCAAATCCATTTCTAGAAGATCAACCTAAACCTGATTAGTATTGGGAAGATGATTTTTGTAATTTTCATCATGTTGTCATTCATGTCATTTACCGATGCATTTAATTAAGACATCTTATTGAGAATTTGATTGAAATGGGAAAAATTAAATTAAAAAAAACATTGCATAAAACTAATCAGGACATGGGCATCTACAAAGACCCATTTACCAAACATAAATAAAAACCATCAAGGAATAATCAAAATCAAGGTCAGTGCTAATGTTAATAAATACAAGGTTAGAATCCTAATTAGCATGGTCATAATTAAGAACATAATACCCATGCTAATAACCTAGGTTAAAATAACATGCCATATGATTATAATAACACTGTGGGATGTATTTTTGCAAATCACATTACCAGTATTACAATAAAAGATCATGAATCATCCAATTCTTCTCGAAGTATTGGACCCCCTATTATTGGGTTAACATCCTCTTCTTCAATTAACATCACACAAAGTTCAAGGAATTTCATTATGACTTAGTTTACATAGGTTACTATTTTTGGAACATTACCCCCTTATTCTAATTATAGTGACTCCTTATTGACTAAAAATTGCATAATCATGATTAGACACTCATCAATCACCATCCAAGACCCTTTACCTTATTCTTCTAATTATAATAACTCCTTGCCAATTCTAGATTGTGTAATCATAACTAAATTCTCACAAGTCACCCTCTAAGGCCCTTTTCCTTATTCCAACACTAGACCAAATTTAAATACTATACCTTTTGATCAAAAGTTGAACATTGTACTAGCCAAGGCCAAACCCTCTTGTTCGTCCATTAAAAATCCATATAGTATCTAGGACCAACTAAGCAAAACCTTTGTGTAAATTTTTATCTTAGATATTTTATTTACATCATAAGTCCACCAAACTATATTAAATGACTTATTTCAATAGTCCACTATTCCCCAATATATCAACACTTAAAAATTTTAGACACTTGTATGGAATTTATCTCCTATCCAACAAATTACATTTGATCAGTGAGATATGTCTTCTTTTGGTCCTAGCCATAACAAACCCTTGTATATTGAGGTTGTTATAGAAAATCATAAGATCAAATAGGTTCTTATAGACAATGGTCTAGGGATAAACATATTATCACTCAATTTGGTACAATGATTGGGTTATACTTAAAGGTACATCCAAAATAAGACAATCATGATTAAGTCATATGACAATGCCAAAAGGGAATCTTTTAGAACTATCTATTTGTTAATCATTATTGAGTCTTTAACCCATGATACTCTATGTCATGTTGTGTAAATTGAATTACCAAATAATATACTTTTTGGTCATCCTTAGAATCATGAATTATGAGCTATCCCATCTACCTTTCACTAGTGCCTCAAGTTCCCCCTTGTTGGAATTGAGGTTATCATTCATGCTGATTAATAGCCCTACCAATATTGCAAACACATAGATGCTAAATTTTACAATTATAACTATTTCCCTAGTTATGAATCCATAGAAAATAAGATTAAAGAAATAGTTTTCAGACCACATAAGTCCAATTATATAAACCCAAGTGATCTTTATTCCACTTCAAATAATACATTTCCTATAGCATTTAAAAACCAACACACTATTGAGGATGCAAGCATTTCTACATTCCATCCAAAAGATGCCTTTCATATTAAAAAATTAACCAATTCTTATAAGTATTATGTTAAACCCAAAGCTCTTACAAGCCTAACATGAATTGGAAAAAGAAGAAAGATATGCATAAACCACTAGTGGTATCTATACCAACAACTTTACTAAATCAAGATAAATAAGCCTTTATTGAAGGATATTGGTTATATTTTGATGACAATTCTAATTGATTTTAGAATCCCAAGTACCATATCCCTAATTGGATTATGGATAACTTGGATTATATAGGAAAGGACATAGGGCCATGAGAGTAAGGTATCCCGGAACCCTTATCAACTGGTAAACCTACTATGAGTTAAGGTCTTAGATTTATACCACCTAGGGGTGACCTCATATATTATGATACTTATTTCTCTCAATTGACTAGTGGTGAGACTCTTGGTAGTGATGCAACATCCTTTTATAGTTCTTATAATGAGCTAATTGACACTGACCTATTTGAATCTAACTCTATTATGACTATTACATCCCATTATCCCCTTAGCCTTTTCCATCCCAACCTTATTGATTGGGACTAGCAAAATTATGTTATACCCCTAGATGAATTTTAGAATACAAAATATATTTTAGAGTATATGATCCTCAAAGATGGATTTCCAATTGGTGATCACAAGAAAGGATTTGAATTTTCTTTGAACTCTATAGCCTACTTTAGATAGCTAGCAAACTTTATTGGTCACATAAAAGATAAAACATCAAAATCTTTGGGTGAAAACCTCTTTAAGGCACTCATTGATCAATGAAAAGGTAAATAAAAAATAAAAAACCTTGAGTGAAAACTTATTTAAGGCACTCTTGGATGGTGAAGTTTTCTCATCTCCAAAATAAGCATAGTTTCCACCAAGTCCTAGCTCTATAGCCAGTGCTAATATCACATCTGAATAGCATAGAGTCTTTGATCATCTTGCTCTAGACTTTCTAGAGATATTTTATAGTTGGCCACTAAATAAAATGGAAGACTTAGATTAATCTCATTATCCTAAGAATTGGGAGGAACAACTAGAAGTAGAGGTAGAAGAAGAAGAATAGGATATGGATCAAACATTTCCCACTATTTTAGAAGATCATTCTATACTCCTCATAGAAAACATGACTGAAGTGAATGTAGGAACTTATTAGCATCCCAAAATTATTTATCTCAGATCATTCCTCATCAATGAAGAGTGTGACTACATTATCACCATTATGAGGGATTTTATTGATATATTTGTATGGGCTTATTCCAACATGCCAAGCCTAGACATTGACTTGGTTATGCATTGCCTTGTTATACATCTAGATGCTAAGATAGTCATTAAAATTTTGAGAAAGATGCATCCATTCATAAATATTTTAGTAAAGAAGGAGATATAAAAATTATTAAGAGTTGGCTTCATCAGACCACTAAACTATTCTGAATGGTTATCAAATATAGTCCTAATAAGTAAAAAGCCACAAGAGATATATGTTTGCACTAATTTTTGAGATATAAACAAAGTGTGTCTTTAAGATGATTTTTATTTACCTAACATCAACATAATTATTGACTCTATTATTGGGTATGCGATGTTTTCCATTATGGATAGATTCTCTGGATAGAATAAGGTCAAGATAGCTACTAGAAAACCAACATAAAATTGTATTCACCACACCATGGGGAACATTTTGTTACCAAGTCATGCCTTTTGGATTGAATAATTCTAGTGTCACCTATAAATTTGATATGACTATCATCTTTCATGACATGATTCATGATATAGTTGAGAAATATATTGAAGATATTCTAGCAAAATCAAGAACACATGTTGAACATCCTAACGTTTTATGGAGAATCTTTGAGAGACTTCATGAGTAAAAGGTTAGTCTAAATTTAAGAAGTGCATCTTTGGCATCAATTAGGTAAATTTTTTAGGATTCATTATATCAAAAATATGGATTGAATTGGATCTTCATAAGTTCAGTGCCATCATCAAAATGCCTTCACCTTCTAATCTGAAATAGTTCCATAACCTATAGGGAAAGATTCAATTTATTCACAAGTTCATTTCATAACTGGTGTTGGAATATTATCATTGATGTTAAAGAAATTATAATTAATGTAATAAAAATATCAAAATGTCAATGGAAATTTTAATATAATTTTGCAATGAAAGTGTTGACAAAAATGTTAACATAATTGTCGATGGAAATGACAAAAAAATGTCAATGGTCACATATTTTGGTGAAGAGGTGACTTTTAGATGGGATTCGTCCTTTTTGAAGAGCCTTTGAATGTTATATAATGTGGATATAAGGTTTAGAAAGATATGGAAGTTGAAGAGTGAGATATGTGAAGATTAATAAAGAAGAGAAGGAAGTAAGTGTGTGGAGAATAAAAAGATATATCATGCAAACACATGCAGATTTCAATAATGGAATTAATTATTTCTTTCATTTAAGCATAAGCAAATTCTTGTGGAGAAGAAGAATATGAAATTGAATTTACAATAATCTATTAATAAATAATAATAACAAGGTGGAATATTATTGTAGTAGAGGTTAGTGCCTCAAAAAGAAGAGATTGGTGTCTCTTGATAAGTTGGTGCTTAGCATTGGGGATTAGTGTCTCTAGTAGGTTGGTGCTTACAAATTGTTTAACAAAGAGTATTGATGTCTCTAGTAGGTTTTTACCTACTATTTTTTTTTTAAATATAATTATTATATGGTTGGATTTGGATGGCAGTTCTAAGTAGCTATTCATTTGTGATTTTTCCTTGAAAGGGTTTCCACATAAATATAATATCAATGTGTCATTTTTATGTGAATTATTTGATTATGGATATTAGGTTTCATTAAATAAAAGATAATATTATACTAATTCACCCCCCTCTCAATATAATAATGTCCTTAATAATTGGTACTAGAGCAGTTCCTTCAGAAATAGCCTAACCACTAGAAGGTAGATCTTAGGTCCATACATGGCCAGACAATAAGGTTTCTCCACAAACAAGGATCCATTATTTGATAGAACAAATTATGATTTTAAAATTATAATAATGATAACCTATTTAATGGATTTAGGGTTTGATATCTGTCAAGTATTAGTAAATGGTTATACCATTCCATCATCTCCACCAATGGATATAGCTAGAAAGAAGGCTGGTGAGAATAATGTCAGAGCCATGCATGTTATTTTGTGTGACTTATCATAATCTGATTTTTTCAAGATTATGCAATATGATTCAGTAAATGAAATGTGGAACAAAATTTAGAACATCTATGAGGGTGACAAAAAAGTGAAGAAAGTAAAAATACAAGCTTATAGTAGACAATTTGATAGCTTGAAAATGAAAGATGAAGAAAATGTTGTGACATATCTTCTTCATGTGGTTGATATCATTAACACCATTAGAGGACTCGATGAAAAGGTTGAATAATCCATGATCATTAAAAAAAAATGCTAAGGTCACTTCCCTTGAGATTTGATGAAATTTTTTCATTTATTGAAGAAATATAGTACTTAAATTCATTAACAAAGGATGAGTTTCATGGGATTCTCACGACGTATGAAATGAGAACAAAAAAGGAAAAACCATTTAAGAAGGAAGAAACTTTTAAAGATTAAAAAAAAGTGAAGAATGAAGAACCCAAATCAAGTGATGACAAAGTGATGAACAAGATGATAAGGAGGCCTTGTATTTTAGAAAGCTAAAAAAGGGATTCGATAAATACAAAAGTAAGTTACCTTTTAAGTGTTTTAATTATGGTAAAATAGGGCACATTACTACTCAATGTCCTCATAAGAATGATAAAGATGATGAGGAAAATAATAATGAAGATAGAAGTAAAAAGGAAAGCAAACCTAAATACAAAAAAAGCTTCAAACAAAACAAAAATAGTAAAAAATTTGGTAAGCATAAGAAAATTATCTATTCTAAAAAGAATAGAAACTCAACTGAGGAGAGTGATGAGTTTATTTTAGGTAGTGATAGAGAATAAAATATATTCATGACTATAAAAAATGATGCATCTACAAGTGAAAATACCTTAAAAGAGGAGAAAGATGTTGAGGATGAAGGATAAGTAAATAGAAGAAGAACTCATCTATGATTTAGGTGAGATAGAATTTCTTGAGAATAAAAATCTGAAACAAAGATTACATATTCAAAAATATGAAGAAGAAAATCATGAATTAAAAATATAAATGTCTCATAGCCTTGAAGAGTCAAAAAAGATCATCATTAGTCTAAATACTAAAATAGAATAATCTAAGAAGACAGAGGAGGAAGTAAGAGTCCAACTTAAGGAAAAATAAGACCACAATGCCAAGCTAGAATCAAGAGTTTTTTTTGTAAAGAAGGAATTCAAGAAGACATGTGATAAATTTAAAATTAATTTAAATTTTGAAAAAATCACCAAAGTATTAGATGATATTCTCAATTTCCAAAGGTTATCATGCATCAAACTGGTCTTGGTTATGAAGAGAACCAGAAGATCACTAAAGAAGGGTAGAGTGTAAAAACTACAACAAACACCAAAGAAAGTATATGCATAGATCCCAAGAGCTATGAAAATTTATTCAAGGGGTTTGTTAATGGTCAAAGAGATAATAATAAAGAGCATGACACTTTTCCAAAGAATAACAAGTATAAATTTAGAAATTTCTTTCCTCTAAGGCAGACACATACAACTAGGTTCCAGAGTTATTTTTATGGTTATTATTTTTCTGTAATCATTTTGCTCATAAAGTAAGATATTTTAGGGAAAAAGCAAGAAATGATTTTTTATGGAACAATAACAAAAGTTTTTACGGGTCTTCAAATAGAAATTACAATCCATTTGCTCTTTTATTAGATTACAATGTTAGATGCTATAAGTGTAACAATTTTAGACATACAACATGCTTCTATAGCAGTAGTTTTATGAAACTTCCTAGGCAAAGTGAGAAAGTGGATGCCATGAGTAAAAAAAAGGAATAAACTTAAAAAGTATGGAAAAGTTAAGAAAAATAAAATAAGGAGAGAGCTATGCTTATGCAAACTACATTTCATGCACAAGAGGTATCACTAAGCCCATAATAAGAATCACCAATTCAAGGGGAGATAATAGCTATATTATCTTTTAGCTCCATAGATTCTTTGGTGATATGCATTTAGAATTCAAAGAGAAAGATCAACTAATGAATATTCTTTGTGAGAGTGATGATGCAAGTGATGGTACTATTTTTAGAAACAAGTCAGATAAACAAGAATAGAGCAAGATGAAATAAGCTAGGGTGTAGAATAGCTTACAACAAGCATGGATCAATGTCAGGTTTAGATTGTAGAAGGTAGCTCAGATCTAGACAGTGAACAAGTTAAGAATGTTAATTAATATATGGAGCATGATATGCAAATATAAATGGAAGTGGAAAAGAGGAGTTACCACTTGTGTACCTAGAGATAAGATATATGGTTGTAGATGATCTAAAAATTCCTATATTTGATCAAATTCAAAGAGAGTAAATGAGAAAATAAGTCCTTATGCAAAAGGATAAGGAAGAGTAGAAAGACAATCATTCAGTTGTGGTGATGTTAAAGAATATGACTTGAATGTTTCCCATAATTTATTTGTGGATGTGAGTATAATGAACATACTTTTTCCATTGATGTCAAAGAGGGAAAATTAATGAAAGGGGGAGAAAAGGAGGATAATTACAAGGGGGAATTTCTCTACAAATTTTCCATAAATGACAAAGGGGGAGATTGTTGTAATATTGTCATTGATGTCAAAGGAATTATAATTAATGTAATGGAAATGTTGAAATTTTGATGAAAATGTTAATATAATTGTCAATGAAGAAGTTGATAGAAGTGTTGATGGAAATGTTAATGGAATTATTAATATAAATGTTGATGGAAATGTCAACAAAAATTTCGATAGAAATGTTGATGCAAATGTAAATGATCATATATTTTGGTGAAGGTGCCTCTTGAATGGGATGCCTCTTTTGTGAAGATACTTTGAAGGCTATAAAAGGTGGATAAAAGGTTGATAAAGATATGGAAGTTGAAGTGTGAAATATGTGGAGATTAATAAAGAAGAGAAGGAAGAAAATTTGTGGATAATAAAAATATATATCATACAAACACATGTATATTTGAAGAATGAAATTAATTCTTTCTATCATTCAAGCATAAGCATATTCTTATGGAGAAGAAGAAGAGGAAATTGAATTTTCCATCATCTATTGATAAACCAATAATAGTAAGGTGGCATATTATTTCAATAGAGGTCAGAGAAGAAATTGGTGTCTCTTGCTAAGTTGATGCTTAGTAGTGGGGATTGATGTCTCTAGTAGGTTGGTTCTTAAAAATTATTTAGCAATGTGGATTGGTGTCTCTAGTAGGTTGGTGCCTATAAATTATGTAAAAATATTATTACTATAGGGTTGGATTTGGATAGTAGTTACAAGTAGATATTCATTTGTGATTTTCTTTGAAAGGATTTCCACATAAATCTAGTGTCAGTCTGTGTCATTTTTATGTGAATACTTTTATTGTGGATATTAAGTATCAATAAGTAAAAGATAAGATTATACTAATTAATGTTTCCCCCTCTCAATATAAGTGTGTTCTTAACAACTGGAAAATAAGTGTCATCCTTTCACACATCTCTTGAATAAAGAGGGAACTTTTAAATGGGATACCAAATGTCAAAAATCATTTATGAAGCTCAAAACATAATTGGCCAATTCACCAGTTTTGAGACTGTCAACACCTAGATAACTATTAATTATTTATATCTCAGCCATAGAACATGCACTGGGGACACTCTTAGCCCAACATGATGAGCAAGGAAAGGAACATGTAGTCTATTATTTGAGCTGAAATCTTGTATAATATGAACATAATTATACACCTATTGAGAAGGCTTGTTTAACAATGGTGTTCACTTCCCAAAAGTTGTAACACTACATGTCAAATAATAAAACTATTATTATTGCTAAAGTGGGCCCTCTTAAATATTTATTATCTAAAACAACTCTTATTATCCACATGGCTAAATGGGTCATGTTCTTAAGTGAATTTAATGTTAAGTGTCAAAATAAAAAATATATCAAGGGGTAGGTCATTATAGATCAACATGCAGAAGCTCCTATTGTAAGTACTCAACCACTCATGTTTGATTTTCCATATGATTTTATCATGATAATAGAAGACGTGGTATATGAAACTTAATAATGAAATTTATACTTTGATGGCTCCTTCACATCATATGTATCTAGATCTATCATTTTATTGATTACCCCACATAGGGATCTGATCCCCCAGTCGTTTCATATTAACATTTATTGCACTAATAATATGGTGGAGTATGAATCTCTTTTTGTAGGACTTCATCTTACAATACATTGGAATATACAATGGTTAATGTTTATGGGGATTCTCAATTCATCATTAATCAAACCACATATCAATATCAACCTCGAGATGAAAAACTTATACACTAAAATCACATTGTGGATAGTCTCAAGTCCCACTTCAAGTCCCTACAATTTGAACAAATACCACGAGCCAATAATAGATCAACTAATGTAATGGAAATAATTAGGTCCATGATAAAAATTACTGATAGTGTTTAAGAGTATTAGTTTCTCATTGAGAACCTTATACAACCTACTCAAATACTACCAAATTTAGATATGGTGTGTACAATTTCTAGTCTCAATCCCCCACATGAAATCCCTTGGTTCCAATACATTTTTAATTATCTCCACAACCAAGTCTTTCCTCTTGACCTTTCCCATCATCACCAAAAAAAATCCTCCATCACCTAGCCTATTATACCCTTCTTGGAAACACACTTTATTGTAAGGCAATAAGGGTCACAAATGAATGTGTGGGTCCCACACTAATAGTGTATCCTTAACCAAGAAACTCCTTAGAATAGGATATTATTGGCCCAAAATGGAAATAGATGCTTATAGTTATGTCAATAAGTCTATTTTTTACCAATAACATGGTAATTTGATACATGCACCTTCATTTCCACTATATCCAATCACTATACCATGTCCATTTTCTACATGGGGTCTTAATCTCATTGGGAAAATAAACCCAATCTCTTTTGATGGTCAAAAACACATTCTCACTGCTACTGAGTATTTTACTAAGTGGATTGAAGCCATTCCTCTCACTTACATCACTGGGAAGAAGATTACCAAATTTATCCATTACCATATCATCTATTGATATGGTATTTGACCCATATTATATCTGGTATTGGTAGATCATTCATAAATAGAGATGTTAAAGCTATTTTCACCATGTTCAAAATGAAACATAAGATATCTACACCATATAACCCAAAATTCAATGGTTAAGATGAGGTGTCTAATAAAACAATTATCACAATACTAAAGAAGATTGTGAATAAAGCTAGCCATGATTTACACTAATAAAATTTTCCTACCATTTGGGCTTATCATACTAGTCATCAAACCCCCACAGGAGCCATTACATATTCTTTGGTTTATAGAATATAGGTTATTATCCTGGTTGAGGTTGAGATACCTTCATTTTGGGTATCCATGGAGAACATTGTGAATAATGAATATTATAGAGTTTTGAAGATGAAATAACTAGAAATCCTTAATGGCAAGCATTTGGTTACCCTAGATAATTTGAGAGCATATCAGAAAAGATTGCATAAAAGCTATAAAAAGCACATTTTCCCTTGGAAGTCTAAAGTTGGTGACTTGGTCTTAAAGGAGAAATAAAATAAATATAATTTTGAATGTAAAAAGAAGGGTGAGTTTCAACCCAATTAGTTAGGGACACACATAGTCATATCAAATTATGAATCGAAGGAATATATATTGGTTACTCCAAATGGTGACGATCTCCTAGAACCCATGAATATTACACATCTCAAGCAGTTCTACACTTGACAGCGTTTTCTAAACTATTGTTTGCAAGAGACCTTACTTGGTGAAAGATTGTGCTGAAGTCATTTATTCCACCATTATATTTATATACTTTAGACCACTCTATTATACACCATTTTAACTCTATATCATTCTATCTTAGACTGTTGTTTCACCCTAGACCATTCTAAATTGAACAATATTATTTTTTACTACCACTAGACCATTGCACCTCTAGACCATTATAATCTATTTTATTTAATTTTGGACCATTGTAACCACACTACTATGGAGTATAGTAACTACCTTACCCTGTACCATTTTTTTCTAGACTGTTGTACCCTAAACTATTCTCACTTAGATCATTTATATTCCACTACACTAATTTTACTTTCAATCTGAACCATTGTAACTTGGACCATTCTCTCCAATAACCAATTATGATTCATATGATATGTGGACACATTCAATTCCCATTATACAAAGTAGTTTGGCTTGAATAATACTTTTCATCTTATTTTGTGATAAGTGTACAAGGGGATATCAGCATATGGTTTTTGCCAGCTAGATGATTCCTTGATTTTATTCACCAATACATATTATTGTTGAAAATATTTTCATTGATGTCAAAGGTTTAGTATTATTGGTGATAAAGGCCCCATTGCATTTAATATTGTTTATCTTGGCTAATATGAGTTAATATTTATTTAATATTAATGCATATATTTTTTGGTTGCATATGAGACAAAATAAGGGTCCATGAAGAAGACGAAGAGTTACAGGATAAAGACAAAAGAAGGATGGGAAACATTTTCCCATGAAGAGTCATCTTGGGGAATACCAAGAGTCATCAAGTGAAGACAACAGAGTAAAGGGTGAATTTCTCATGAAGGGACACTTAAAGGAATATGAAAAGTCACCAAAGATAAGGAAAAAAGTGGGAAAGACATTTTTGGTCATGAAGGGTCACCACATGAATTTTCAAATGCTTGGATATGAAGGGTAGATTGGCACCATTTTCCATGAGGAATGAAAGGTCACAAAGGGGGAAGGCCAAAGGTCATTTGGAAAGCTATAAATAAAGGCTTGAGTAGCCATTTGTAATATGAGTGTGAGAGGTTAATTTGATATTGTATTATCTAGCTTAGAAGAGAAAAGGTGAGAGAGAGGAAAGAGATGTTGTATTGAACTATCATTTGTTGATTTAGCAACATTGAGAGATAGGTGTGTGGTTTACACAGTGGATGATGCTCATGTGGGTTGGTGCTCATGAATGATAGATGGGTTTGTGCTTGGCAAAGGGGTTTGAAGCTCTTGTGGGGTGGTGCTCACGAATTGTAGCTGAGGTTAGTACTTGGCAAAGGGGTATGGTGCTCCTGTGGGTTTTTTCTCACTAATATACTTGAGATTGTTCTCCATGGTTTTTCCCACATTGGGTTTCCACGTTATATCTGGTGTTTCTCTCTCTCTTGTGTGATGTTTTTGTTTGAGTTTTAATTTCATATCTTGAATGTTTGATTAAGTGGAATTTGGTTAAAGGAAAGATTTATAAGATATATAATATACTGATTCACCCCCCCTCTCAGTATATTCTATGCTTAACAATTGGTATCAGAGCAGGTTCCTTCAAAAAGGGTTTAACAACTTGAAGGTAGATCAAAGGAAAAGCACAGATGCCTAAGCAGCTAAAGAAGGAGAATCAAGAGTTGAAATCTATGGTTGAGGCTCTTAAGGAAAAGGTGTGTATCTTGGATTCTAAGTTGGCTATAGAAGTAAAAGAAAATAAGATATTTATTCAGGATCTTAAAAATCAGTTAGAGGTTGCAACTTCAATTTTAACATCAAAAGAAGAAGAGTGTAATCATTTGAAGGATGAGTTAGATTCTTTAAAGGATAATCATGAGAAGCTTATAATCAAGGTTGAGAAAGATCATGAAATATCAGTCCAAGGAAAGAAGGATGCAGGTTTTGCAGGCAAATCAAAGAAGCCAATTAGGCAGCCCAATGCTTTCAAGTTTTCAAATTCTTTTCATGGTCATTGTTTTGTTTGTCATCATGTTGGTCACAGGGCAAGAAATTGTATGAGGAGAAGCAATCAGTCAAAGGGAGATCTCAGTCACATTCGAGAAAAAGGTATGAAAAAAATTGTTTGCTTTTGTTGTCATGAGGTTGGACATATTGCTAAATTTTGTTAAAATAAAGTAAAGAGATATTCAAAGTATGTCAAAGGTTACAAAGCCCCTAAAAGATATAAGAAGAGTCAAATTAAGGTGTGGAGACCTAAAATAGAAAAGGTTGATTAGGTTGAGTTTAAGAATGAATTACTTGCTATAGTAGATAAAGAATCAGATAAGGATTGTAAATAATCTCTTGTTACATTTGAGCATGAGCTTTGTCAAGATAAGAAAGTTGCAAAAGTTGAGAAGATGAAAAATATCATAAATGATAAGGTTAGTAGGGAAAAAAGGTTAGATATGCTTAAATGGATTCTAAAAAAAAAACACAAGAAGATCAAGGAAGAAATAGAGGAGATGTGGGAATCTCCAGAGATTTATTTCTAAAAACCTTCTATGTGGGGGTGTCTCTTCTAGGCTTCAAGGAGACACTTTTAAGAAAATTGAAGCATGGTGGGTGTTATTGGGTCTTGGATATTTTGCATGACAAGAAGGCGAGTTGATAGATTAATTTGTATATATTTTGAGGGAATAGATTTTGAAGAAACTTTTGCACCAGTAGCAAGGTTAGAGGCTATTATAATGTTTCTTGCATATGTAGTATTTAAAAATTTCAAAGTATTTTAGATGGATGTCAAATCTGCCTTCCTAAATGGGAATCTTGAAGAAGAGGTCTACATTGAATAGCCTGAGCAGTTTATTCTTTTGAATATTAGTAATCATGTATGCAGATTGAAGAAAGCATTATATGGATTAAAACAAGCTCCCAAAGCTTGGTATGCAAGACTTGATAAGTACCTGCAAGATCAAGGATTCAAGAGAGGATTTGTTGATAGTAATCTTTACATCAAAACAGAAGGTGAGCATCAATTGATTATTATGGTTTATGTTGATGATATCATTTTTGGAGGAAATATTGAAAAGATGACAAAAGAATTTTTTGATAAAATGCAAAAAGAATTTTTTGATAAAATGCAAAAAGAATTTGAGATGTCTATGCTTGGAGAATTATCATTTTTTTTCAGATTACAAATATTTCAATCAAATAAAGGAATTTTTATATCTCAAAGTAAATATGCCAAGGAAATGTTGAAGAAATTTGGTTTTGAGAATTGTGTACCAATTGGCACACCTATGTGTACAGGAAATAAGGTGAGCAAGGATGAAGATTCACCTGTTACAAATCAATCTTTGTATAGATCTATGATTGGTAGTCTTTTATATTTGACAACATCGAGACCAGACATCATGCATGTAGTAGGTATGGTTACAAGATATCAATCATCTCCAAGATATAGTCATGTTCAGTTGGTGAAAAGAATATTTAGATATATCAAAGGGACATTGGATTATGGATTATGGTATCCCACAGGTAAAGATTTCACTTTAGTTGCTTATACAAATTCAGATTGGGTAGGGTGCTTAGATGACAAAAATAGTACAAGTGGAGGAGCTTTCTTCCTTGGTGATAGCTTAGTATCATGGCTAAGCAAGAAGGAGAACTTAGTATCACTTTCTACAGCTAAAGTAGAATATATTGCAGCAGTATTGTGTTGTACTCAAGTGCTTTGGATGAAGCAAACTTTGGAAGATATCAAGGTAAAGTATGATGAACCTATTTCCATTTTTTGTGATAACACAAGTGCCATAAATATTTCAAAAAATCTAGTGATGCATTCAAGAAAAAAACATATTCCCATTAGATATCACTTTTTGAGAGAGCAGGTTGCAGATCAATAGGTTAAGTTGGAATATATTAGTACTACAGAGCAAATTGTAGATATTTTCATAAAGGCACTACCAAAAGACACATTTCAGTATCTACAAGAGAAGTTGGGAGTAACTTCCCTTACTTCCTACCATTGAGGTTCAGCATCAAGAGAGGGGGAGCTAAGTGTTAGCTCTAGGTAGGCCCTTTGCCATTGATGTCAAAGGGGGAGAATAATAGGTACAGGTACAGGTGAAAAAAATAGGTACAGGTTGCTATAGTAAGGGGGAGTTACTGTATGTTTTTAGATGATGGTATGTGCAGGTGATAGGATGTGGCAGTTTTAGGATTGAGGTTGCCATCAATGACAAAGGGGGAGATTGTTGGAAATATTGTCATTGATGTCAAAGGTTTAGTATTAATGGTGATAAAGGCCCCATTGCATTTAATATTGTTTATCTTGGCTAATATGAGTTAATATTAATTTAATATTAATGAATATATTTTTTGGTTGCATATGAGACAAAATAAGGGCCCATGAAGAAGACGAAGAGTCACGGGATAAAGACAAAAGAAGGATGGGATGCATTTTCCCATGAAGAGTCATCTTGGGGAATACCAAGAGTCACCAAGTGAAGACAAAAGAGTAAAGGGCGAATTTCTCATGAAGAGACACTTAAAGGAATATGAAAAGTCACCAAAGATAAGGACAAAAGTGGGAAAGATGTTTTTGGTCATGAAGGGTCACCACATGACTTTTCAAATGCTTGGATATGAAGGGTCATCCAAGATTGGTGCCATTTTCCATGAGGAATGAAAGGTCATAAAGGGGGAAGGCCAAAGGTCATTTGGAAAGCTATAAATAAAGGCTTGAGTAGCCATTTGTAATATGAGTGTGAGAGGTTAATTTGATATTGTATTATCTAGCTTAGAAGAGCAAAGGTGAGAGAGAGGAAATAGATGTTTTATTGAACTATCATTTGTTGATTTAGCAACATTGAGAGATAGGGGTGTGGTTTACATAGTGGATGATGCTCATGTGGGTTGGTGCTCATGAATGATAGTTGGGTTTGTGATCGGCAAAGGGGTTTGAAGCTCCTGTGGGTTGGTGCTCACGAATTGTATCTGAGGTTGGTACTTGGCAAAGGGGTATGGTGCTCCTATGGGTTTTTTCTCACTAATATACTTGAGATTGTTCTCTGTGGTTTTTCCCACATTGGGTTTCCACGTTATATCTGGTGTTTCTCTCTCTCTTGTGTGATGTTTTTGTTTGAGTTTTTATTGCATATCTTGAATGTTTGATTAAGTGGAATTTGGTTAAAGGAAAGATTTATAAGATATATAATATACTGATTCACCCCCCCTCTCAGTATATTTTGTGCTTAACAATTATTTTATTATTGTTTTTTCCTATTTGGTAGTCATCATCACCTTCACATGATCACATTGGGCCCTTATAGATGGTTTAAGGTGTTATTATAACTTCTACCCTTGGATGTCTATCTCCTTAGTTACTTGGTTCCTTGTACCACTGTTTATATTCACAATCCCCATTGTATTTAATTTAGTTGTTTTTTTAACTCTTACTTTTGGAAGTGCATATCCTCAACTAGGTAGTTCCTGGTGCCTTTTGTTAATGTTTTGTTTTTATTGAATAAAAAATCATCAAAAATTAATGAAACCAAAAGAATAATAACATTTCCTTCAACCTTTGTTTATTTTGATCCTGAACACTCTCACTATTTTGTGAGAAGCCTAAACCATGATCTTGCCATTTTATGAGTTACAACAATTAGTTTGTCATAATTCTCAATTGATTTGAGACACTTAGAAAACCCTTAAACATTTGTAAATGTTTTATAAAATCCCTAAGAATCACAAAATCATGAAAAATGGCTTGGGATTTCCATAAGGGATATAAAGTTTTCAAAAAAATTGGGCTGGGTATCTTTTTTGTTTACTTTATTTCTAGACAATGTTGGTATTTTTCCTTCCATTTCTAGGTGAACTACATTGATTCAGGTCTATACAGACTATGTATGCAACACTTGGATATATGGGGTAGCTCAGGTTAGCTCAGCCACATTCACACTATCTTTTATTTTTAGACCACTTATATACCTTAAGGATACTATGAATCCTAGCTATTTCATAAGTAATCACTTATCACTTAGTTTCCCCATCTTTATTTTCTCTCATCCCACACTCTCATCATTTTATGAGACCCTTGTGTGCATTGTTCATTTAAATAAAATCCATTTTTTCACCCTTATTTTTTCTTCCACTCTTGCTATTTTGTGAGCATTTTATATTTCTCAACCTTAGATGTAGTATGCACTCTAAATTCCCATTTCATTTCATTTGTACAAACTCATCTCTTGTATTTTAGTGTGGTTTCAACGTAAACCATACTCTCTTTTTCACACTCATCATATTGTGAGACCATTGATATATTCCTCTACACCTAAATCATGTTTTCCTTATCATAATTTTCTTCTATCCCATATCTTAGGATAAATAGATTTGGCTTGAATTTAATATTTGATCTTGCATCTATAAAAATATGTAGGCATCATCCACTTGCCTTGTGCACCTAGATTTAGCTTGACTACTCCTTCCTTTTCTTCTATTCCTCTCCCCCCCCCCATTTTATTTGTTTTGTGTCATTGTTTCCCTATCATATAGGTCAACTTTGTGTAAATTATTCATGTTTCATTGTACCAGTATTTTTATCACTTAAGGGTCACCCTATCACAGAGTGTAATGCCTCTATTACGCGTGCATAAATAATTTATTTTATATCTACACTAACATTGTGATTAACCATTGTTTGTATGTGTTTATTTGAGATTTATTGTTATTTGGTTGTGCTTTATTACCTCTTCATTTATTTATGTTGGTGTTTTGTTGTTCGTTCATTTATTTATAGTCATGTTTTCTTTTGCATTTATTTTTTTACTAGTTTCTTCTTGTGTTTTTATTGTTGTTTTGTTGTGTTACTATTTTTTTTATTGTTGTTTTGTTCTTCCTTCATTTTTATTAGTGTTTTTTTAAATGTTTTTTGTTATTTTGTTGTGTTTTTGCTTCTTTTTATTATTGTTTTGTTATGTCTCTATTTACTTTGTTGGTGTTTTATTGTTCTTTCCTTATTGTATTTTGTTTTAATTTTTTCATTTATTTATTATTTTATTTTTCTATTGTGTTTAAATACATTCTGTAAACATTTTGAGTTTGGACTTAAATTGGGCTTGACTTGTTTACATTTGTATTTAAATTGTGTTATTTTTTTTAGTTTTCCAAGTACACCTTTTTAATACATGGATCATGATTATTTATATTTTGATTCTAGGTTGTTAACAATTTGTTATTTCTTTGTTATTTTTTTAAATACATTTTTTGTTCCTACTTAAGTCTTGATCATTCATATCTTGATTTTAAGTTAGGTTACATTTTTTTCCTTGTCATTGGAACCCATACATCCTTACCTAATTAAATATGATATTGTAGAGTACCAACACCTATATGTGGTGGAAGGAGACCTTAACTAACATCTCAAGAAAATATAGACAACATGGCCCTCTTCACATTCTCCCAATATAGTATAATCTCCTCATGAGTATTTCACCATATAATTGAAGTAGCTCAAAGTAGATAAATGAGGCAATGAATCCATTCATATTCAAACCCTATAAAAACTTTCATCTATCAACAAGAGGGTAAGTGCATGGAATTGGGAGAACAAAAGAGGATGACCATGATCAGAGCTGATTTTATAGCTCTTTCTTTTTTTATTATGAGATGTATAGATATTATTGAAATGTATAAACATTTTTTTGGATTACAGTTATTTTTAAATGGAATCTTAATATTCTTTCATTGTCACATGGTGTTTACATTTATATTTGTCTTGTTATGATTTGATTATATATGCTAATTTTGGGAGATGTGCATCCTGAGTTAGCATATGGATGTTTATAAATGTATTTCTCTACTTCATGTATGAATAAATGCTAGAGGATAATTTAGGAGATACACATCCCAAATAAATCATATAAATAGTCATCTAGACTCAAAGTATATGCTAGGAGATGCACACCCTACATAGATTCTTGTTTGTTTCCAATGTTTGCTTAGGATATATCTTGTTTTAGGTATTGGATATGTAGGATGGTGTGTTTAAAGATGATCTTTGGTGTTGCATTGACTTTTGGATTTTGGATGACTTGGTGTTTACTTTAGCAAGTTGAAATTATGCATCATAAGTATGAATGACTTATAATAACATTTTATTTCTTTTTACAATTGACTGATTTAAATGTGAATATTTGTAACTAAGGAGAATGATCAAAACTATAAAATCAAAGTTATAACTATTTACATTTAAACACAAAAATAAAGCAAAGCAAATAAAAAACAAAATACAGTATGGTAAGCATTGGAGGTTACTTGTTAATAACTAGCTAGGGAAGGAAGGTGAGTTAAAAATGGGTAGCTGAAGGGCAAGGAGGGTCTTAGGGGTAGTATGGGTAGGGAAAAAGGGGTAGGGAAGGTGTTTAATAGAGAACACACTGATAATGAATAAAGAAGGATAAAACAAAATGAAGAAAACAAAGTGAAGTACCTTTGATTTTAAGAGCTAAACAGTCAGATGATCAAAGGGATGTGGGTAGCATAATGGTACTTTGCCTTGGGAATCACACAAATAGAGATTTGAGTTGATGAATGCCTACAAAGAAAACAATAGTCTAGATGCATGAATTCTAGTACCATATCTCCTTTAGGATCCCTATACTTATAGCATAAAACTTCATAAATGAGGAGAGAGAATTGCCAAAATGAAGAAGGGAAAGTTACTAAGTTGGTCTTGGATAAGTGTAAAGGACTGAAGGAAATAAATCCATGATTTTGTACACGAGAAAGTTGCTAATTTTGTTAGTGCAAGCTCATTCACAACTAGAAGTTTCTAAGTTTATGGGTGAGGATACCTAACCATTGATGGTTAGGCTAACTATTGGTGGTAACCCTTTAAGTCAAAAGAGGTAAAATGCAAGGTATTGATTGGTTTGTTTAATAAGGTTCAAATAGGTTATTAAAGGAGTTAACTAGATCAGGGTCGAGAGCTAGGTCATAGTGTGACAACCTAAAAATTAGTTTGAGGGACATTTTAAAATGTCTATAAGTTCAATATTTATTATTTTAAATAAAAAGGTGTTTCTTTACCCCCCCCCCTTTTATCCCCCATTATCCTGCATATACCCATGGATTGGATTAAATAACTAATGACCATTTGGGTG
This sequence comes from Torreya grandis, assembly GCA_037957365.1. NCBI lineage: Eukaryota > Viridiplantae > Streptophyta > Pinopsida > Cupressales > Taxaceae > Torreya > Torreya grandis. Next base: position 540,194 of record JARHVA010008131.1, read on the forward strand.
CCCAAATGTAAAGACAAACTTGTAAATCTAGTGATGGTGACTACAAATGAGAACACTTATCTAGAAGAAGACACATCTAATGAATGTTAAAGTTTGTTTCTAACCTTGATTCATACTAAATATGTGTCATTTTTATTACTCTACTTTGGAGTACTCAAGAGAGGCTTAATGATGAAGACAATTTCAAGAAGCTATCTAAGAGTATCCTATGCTAGTTTTATGAATTTTAATGCTTATGAGGGACATTTATCTAAAGACACCTTTCATGGTATGTTTCATAATATAATCTCCTACAAATTTAAATATCTCTTTATTAGATTGACACTTGTTTTTGTGTCTCTTGAGATCCATTTCTCTCTCCTCTCCCACATTCTATAAATGCAATCCATTTTAGTTCTTATTTGAAATTCCACACCTAATATTGTGAATCGCTACTTGTTTGAAATTTTATTTTGCCTTTGAATAATACATGAAATCTATTTTTGAGATCAAAAACATCTTTTCGAAGCATGTGAAGTGATGTATGGTGAACTCTAGTGATAAAACTATATCCTTGCTTCTCTTTATCCTTTCATGTTTGGTGAAAGAAGTTCTCATTCTAATAGGTCATATGGAGTGTAGCTAGTATATGTTTACTCCCTTCAAGTGTAAATGTTGCCTTAGTGTCTAAAACTAACCTATGGTCCACTTACCTTTAGTAGTCTCATGCATATTACCTCCATATTTGAAATACTAATGATAGAGTATTCAAGGACTTTCAAGCTAGTGTTATAGGTCTTGTCTCTTAGTGAAAGAGTATGATGATATTGTGGAGATATTTCTAATTTATCATCCCCTTAGAGTAGTTTAATTTCATTCATATTCATACCCTTTTCATATAATCAATTAGTTAGTATAGGTGATAAGCACTTAAAGGTCAATCTAGGGAGTTAACTCTTAAACCTAGAGGTCTACCTCAACAATAGGTAACCCACAGGCCTAAAGGTATTTCAATGTTTCCCAATTATTAGAGTAGCTTGAACAACCTCCTCTATGGTGTGATATTTGGTGACAATAGTTATGGCATACCTTGTGGGAAAATTATCCTAAAGACAACTTGTTAAGGTGAATGATGGTCTTGACAACATCAGATGCATGCGGTGTGCTACTCAGCATTTGGTGACTCTATTTAAGGTAAAATATGGTTGTAGAATTTTTTTATAAATTTTTATGCTCATACTTCATGGTCATTACTAGGCCATATTCTAATATAGTTTTTAATTCCATCAATGTACTTAATTAACTTGAAATTCCTCTTGAAGTTTAATACCCTTAGCCTATTCTGACCTTTGAAGAGCAAGAAGACTTTGCTAGCCAAGAATACCAAGAAAGTGAAGAATAAATTGAAGAGAATATGGTTAGGAATAATACATTACCAGCCTTTATTATTTAAAATACTATCCATCTTAATGTATATGATGACATTCCCCCTAACGCTATAAAGAGTGTTCCTACATTTAATGGTGAAGGTCATGTCACACCCGATGATCACATTAGGGATATATCAAAATTTTGTAGTTTTCACAATGTTACTAAATTCAACATTTCCATTATAATCCTTGCAATGTCTCTTAGAGGGAAATCACTTGACTATTACAAGATTTTTCTTGGTGGTTGTATCATAACTTGGGATGATTTTGGAGAGCTACTAACTTCAAGGTTTGAAGATAAGAGCAATCATACTTCACTCATTCACCAACTCAATGTAATTCAAATATCCCCCAAGGAGATAATTCATGATTTTAATGAGATATTATAAAGGACTTGGGATAGGTTACCTCCTCCCATGAGACCACCTCCTATCTTTGTGTTTCTTATGTAATTGAGGGCCATTGGCACAAACATAGCCATCATAATACAATCCATGGGTGGTTTCACCTTACTTGAGTCATATGACCTTGCCATTAGAGTTGAGAATGGCTTAATTCAAGATGGGAAGTTTCATCCAAAAGTATCTATGCCTCTACTTCTAAATACTTTTGCTTTTGCTCCAAGTGTTACCTAAATTCTAAATGCCAATACCAAGCCTAAAATCACCCCTAAGAAGGTAGATGATTCCATGGATAAAGATGCAAAAAATCAGATCTTAAAATCTAGGATTAGGAATGAAAATTTTAAATAAGGTGTGAATTAAAACTCATACCCGTATCCTCAAAAATATGGTCAAAAATATGGGAAAGGTAGAGGTCAAGGGAAACCTAACTTCAATAGCCCTGCTAATAAGAGTAATCGTATTGATGCAAAACATCTAATCTATGGAGAAGAGTGGAAAAAATGTCAATTCATGAATGCCAATGAAGGTGGAGATCAATATTTTCTTTCTCAAATAGGAGTCACTCCTCAACTATCAGTAGAAGATGAAGTTCTAATGCAAGCTAATGAAGGTTGGTAGCCTCAAGGAGTAAGTTTCACTAACTTCTTAGTTAAAGAGATTTATGTGCTTAATAATCAAGTAAATTTAGATGTATATAATACTATATCTAAGAGGAAGGATCTAGGAGATAATAAGGGTGTGCCTACAGGTGTAAAAAATCATCTTGAAAGAAAAAAAAACATGACTATAACCATGGCAGTCCCTACAAATCTTACACCCCCTCCAAATCAGATTGTTGGAAGGTTTACTTCAAGTTATACAATACCTTAAATTTAAAACACTTAATTAAATTAAAAGACACAAGAAAAAGTAAAAAAAATCTCTAAAAATTGTGGATTCTTTAATTAATGTTAAGGCATCTATCTCTATTTGGGATGTCCTTCACATACCTGGCCAAAAAGAACTCTTGTAAAAGAAGATATCTACAATCTATGTTACCCCTCCATAATAAATTAATGGTAATGGTAATTTTTCTCTTAATAATTCCCCTAATAACATTGTATAACCCTATACCAAATCTAAGAATCCTCCACCCTTCTACCTCACTCTCATTGTGGGTGATAAGCTTGTCCATAACTACATAGTTGATAGTGAAGCTAATACCTTAGTGATGCCCAAGGTTGTGGCTGACAAATTTGGTCTAAAGTATGAAGAAAATATTAAATGGGAAATTAAAATATATGGTACAGCATCAAATTCAATAGTATTGATCAAAATTTTGAAGGTTTTTCTTCATGATTGTCCTAGTTTCCCCATCCTTCAAGACATTATGGTTATTGACTTGCCTTCCCACTTTGTTATCTACCTCTTAAGGGATTTAAAAACCAATATAGGAGGTTACATATTAGATTATTGTTCATTTGATTTTAGGACAAGGTATGGAACAAATGTAACCATCAGAACTTAACCACTAGAAAAAATTCACATGTATCCCTATGTAGAAGCAAACTCCAATTTGAATTGTGTCATCAGTGATAAAGGAGATTCTATTGTGGATGATCATGATTTTTAAAATATTTAGGAAATTTATGATTTATTTATAGATGATTATTTTGTATACACCTATGGACATGATCCATATATCTACTTTGTACACACTGACCTTGGAACCTATATAATCTATGAGGGACGATATGAGCAATTTGAGGTAAGCATTGAGCATTCTTTATCACAAGTTTTTGAAGGAAATTATTTGATTCATGTACATGATGATGATATATTTAATATAATTATAAATCACTATGGTGTGAATAACCATGTATTATTCTTAAATTTGATGAAGGGTCCATTGAAGATTGCATTGATGAGGAATAAGATGACCTATGGAAAAGGTTCAATGCCATAAGTTAAGAGTTTGATCAGTTGGGTATGACTACTTCTCATCAAAATAATTGCATATATGATGTCAATTTGGTTGATGAATATAAAAATTATATAGTTAAGTGTGTTTATTTAGTTTCAATGATGTCTCCAAGGTGGCCAAGAGTGTTGATGAGGTGTCATGTATGCTAGTAGGTCAATAAAAAAGTGTGGCTTAGTGATCATGCATTTACCTTGTAGTGTTTGCTTGGTTAAGTAAGATAATGGATTTTGATCATGTGTTTATCATATTTGATGGTCCATATGGGGTGTAATGAGTGCTAATTTTACTTGTGGAAGTGAAAGGAATTCATCTAAGTAGTCTTGAGAAGGTCTGGGCTATCCTAGTCATCTTGGCAAAATTTCTTGAGTAAGCAGATTGATGAGATCATCATTCACACATGTGAAGGTGTTATAATAAACTGGTCCATGGGTTTATTAAATTTTTTTCTTATGTTATGTGTTTCAAATTTCATATCTTGACATTATGTCTATAAAATGTTATGATGGTTCAAAGTGATCATTTGAATTGTAGTATTTGAATTTACAAAGGAAAACCAGTATGCAATGTTTTACCTATAAATTTTGATGATGGATTAAAAATAAAATTAGTATACAACTTCAATGGAAATCCATTAAAAATTATTTTGAGGTTTGAGTGTTCATACAATTTCATTTATTGTGGTTCAAATTTGACTGAGGGTTTGACTTTCTTATGCAAGTGACTCGAGAAAGATATTTGAATTTTTATTTATGGTCTTTATATGTTTCATGGTGAATTATATATTTGATAATGTTATAGACTCCATGAGGATCATCTATATGTATTTTGGAGGTTTTAACAATCCATATTTAGTATGAACCATTGCTTGAAAGTTGATTATTTGTTTGTTCATGGTGTTTTCATTTACAATTCAAATGATTGATAGGTTTTGCATATACAGAGGTGTGTAGTGATGAATGAAATAACTTGATTATGTCTTAAGGTTCATGTTACATGGACATATTTTATTGATTAGTATTATTTTTCTAGTTTTGTTTGGTGAAGTGTTAAAAGGATGAATAGGTCTCCATGGACCTGAAAGGGATTCTTAGGCCTAATTGAAAGGTGTTTCTACTTAAGGGTGATCTATCAAATATATGGATGACCTATATAGGTGGTGTTTATCTTATTCTAAGTATGATAAAATCATTAAGGTTTAAGGTATGTCTTATGGCCTACCTAGAAGGTGGTGATCATATAGACTCTATAAAGAGCAAAATCAAAGATGAATGTTTCTAAAGTTGATGTGCGAAGAAAATGAAAGTGTAAGTAAGATTTTTGGATGGATTAAAGATTATATCAATGTGAGGGATGTTTGTGTGACCTATAGGTCACATTTTTGATGTTGTAATAGTGTTTTTTAGGGTTGATGGTTAAATATCAGTGAATAAGTATAAATTGATCCAAGAGGTTGTTTTGGATGCATTACTTGTGTGTGAAGGGTTGAGAAAGTGTTAAGAATTGAAGAGATATGTTTTTCATTGATTGTACATCAAATTGAAAGGAAATCAGAGTTTTGGATGTGTTTATATCATAAGGTGTTGTGTGGGTGCTCAATATTTAGGTAAGTGGGTGCTTGTCCATGCTTAGGGATTAGTGTTCCTTATGAAGTGGGTGCCACACTAAAGTCACTTGTTTTTTATCTCTTATAAGACTATAGTCCATGTGTTTGTAGGCTTGATATTTGGTTTTATTACCCATGAGTGTTTACCATATAATTTATGTGTTATGTGCTTTGATCTTGCATGGTTTTCTTTGTTCATTGTAATGAATATTTTATATTATTCATGAATGCTTATGTTGAATGGTTAATATTTTGAAGGATTGGAATTGAATTTTATTTTCTTTCATCACTAATTAATACCCCCTCTCAATGATTATACCTTTAACAAAGTGTCTTATTGAGTATGAAATAGAATTCCTTGCTAAGCATTAAGGTGAGTATCTTACTATTGTTCAAGAAGTTACATCCATGGAGGAGTCTCATCAATATAAAGAAAAAGTTTTTATGCTTAAGGAGAAGCTAGCACCTCAACCTGATGTTGATCCATTCTTATATGTGTTCGGGAAAAATGAGAACAACCTTGATGATCACATACATGAAGAACATCATGCCCAAGAAGAATGTAATGTTGAGGAAATATTGATGACTCTTAAGATGTAGTTTGAAGAACACCAATTTGATATGATAGAGATCAATCAAGTTACATACTCAATCAATATCCTTGGAGGGAAAGAGAGAGAAATCATGAAATCTCAAAGTAGTCTATTTGCAGACAAAAGAAGATCCAAAGATGGTCAACATTTTGACCATCAATATGATCAAGTATTTGTTGACAAGCATGTTTCACATGCTAGATTTATTTCATGGAGTAACAATGATATAATAGGAACCATCTTTGACCATATTTAAAGTATGGTGAGTTTTTATTCACGTCAAATGAGGTCTTGTAAATATTAGGATAGGTGAGTCTTTATTTCTATTATTTGTGTGTTCTATAAGTGTTTTTGAGAACACATGTGTGTTTCCTTTTCTATTTATTTCCTTGTCATTTGGTGTGGTTTCAAACATATTTTAGTGTCAAATTTATGCATAGGTGACTCCATAATCCTAATGGATAGGAGTAGGCTAATGGTCTTTGGTATAGTTGGCCTACCACCCCCATGAAATTGCCAAGAATGTTGACCATTTTAACCACAAGTCAAAATAAGTCAACCTCATATAGTTGAAAACTTAATGGTCTATTATGGTTTAAATGTGTTCCATGGTCCTAGATGGGTCATTTAACGAGTCATAATTTTGGTCATATTCATCTTTAGTCCTATGTCATTCTAGGGGTCATATTTGAGACATTCATGAGGTTTATACAGTCTGAAATTAAATATAAGTGTTCAAAAGTGTCCTTCAATGTGTATGATGTTATAATATTCAGTAGTCAGTCCTATAACTAAAAATTGGTAGGGGCCTACATAAAAAACAAGAAAAAAGTTTGAAAAAGATGAAGTTTGAGTAGTTGTACGATTTGTACAAGAGTGTGGCATGTGTGGATTCTTTTTAAATGTCCCTTAAAATCACCTAAACTCATTTATACACTTTCTCAACTTTGAAACACCTGAAAAATGGCCTAAAACTATTTTTATCCTCCATCACTCTTCTTTGCATGTGAGAAAAGTCAACAATTTTTGGCTTCATACAACTGTTAGGAGAGGAATCATATTAAATTCAATTGGTGGGAGATTGGTTTATTTTTATTTATGAACCAATTCTAAAAAATTTATTTCTTCCTTCTACTTGCTTATTCCCATACCCTACAAGTTTCCTCCTTGTTTGAGTTGGTCGTTACAAACTTGGTGTTGCACATGTTTCTAGATGGTGTGTAAATTCTCCTCACATGGTTATAAAATTATTTTTCATGTGTGGAGTGGATGATAAAATCAAAATAACTTCATTATGTTAGGGAGAGATCAAATACTACATTACAAACATATTTCACCAATTACAGAGGGTTCTTGTTCCTATAATGGTTTTAAATGAATATGACATGTTGTGTTTCATGCTTCTCATGATATCATGGAAATTTTGTTTTCCAAAGTTTAGTTACAAAGGTGTTTCATGTGAATAACATGATTATAAATAAAACATATTTAAATTAATACAATATTGACCTACATGTAGATAAAAGGATATTTACACAATTAGGTTAAATGAGAAAGTAGGTTCCAAGGTCTTGGGAGGTCTCCCAAGGTGGATAGGATCAATTTAGACTACAAGGAGGTCTAGGATTGGTTTTAGAACCATCCACCATTAAAATTATTTATATCTTGCCTTCACTACCCTATGTATTACATATGCACCTACAGGTGGCTCCAATAGACCCCTAAGGGTGTTGCATGAAGATATTTAAAAATGTTTGAGACCTTCACATAGGTCTAGGAACATGGAAGAACACCATAACATCAATTTTAGATCTATAATGTGGAAAATTTACTTGAAACCATGATTAATAGATGGATAAAGTGACTTAAGGGATACCTTACCTTAATGTTTATGAAATAGGGTTTTACCTTTCTTTTGACCCTTCCATAGTGAAATATTTGAGGTCTAAATTGGTTTAATGGTTTCCATCATGTAGTCTAGGAATAAAGGTAGTATTTTTCCATGATAGTTTTTTTTATTGACCATGAGAGGGTGATAAAATAAGGTATCCAATTAATTCAACTCCTCACTATAAATTGTCAGTGTTATTTACAGTGTTCTTGATCTTAAGTGGTCCTATAATGCAATATAACATATGGAAGCAAACCTTAAAAGCATAAGTTTTTTTATACAAGTGGAATGAAACTAATTCCAAAAAAAAATTCAAAATGATTGGGATGAAAGGTATTGACTCAGAGTGTCACCTATAGGGGCTCCTTTTGTTTTCAAGATGGGTACCTATAGTTGACTATAGACTGATGGCATATGGTGGATTGGTAGTTGGACTATTGTTTAGTCCTAGGCATAGTATAGATGTGATTTAATTGGATATAAGTTTGAAGACTCTAAAAATATCATAATACATTGTACACCAATTTTAAATCATAAAATATTAACCTAAAAGGGTCCATTTGTTATCAAAATGACCACCTACAGTTGAACTATATTCTGATAAAGATACTAAGAGTATATAATTTGGAGGTTGACTAGACCTATAAGAAGAGAAAAGTATAAAAAATAGAGGATATGACATTGATGAATTCAAGGAAATCCAAAAAATAATGTATAAGGTATGTCATTGATGGATACCTACATGCATAACCTCATTTGCTTGAAATATGTACCTATAATTTGCTACCAGTAGGTAGTTTAGCCTAGTCAAGTAGAGAGAAGTGTAAGATAAAGTTGGTAAAAATTATATAAAGAATTGAACATGATTATATCACTCACACAGTGTTAGGTTTAAGATCATTCCTTATTTATATTAACTTAAATAGGTTAAGGTCATTGACTTACAGCTACAACCTTGCAAATTTGTCAATACCCTACACAGACTTGTCTACAAGTCTATTTTGAAGATTATGAATTTTGAAGGACTTATAAAGGTAATCCAGCCTTGAAATTAAGTAAATAATACCCTCATGACACAAAATATCCTATCATATTTTCATTTTTATTAATAATAATGGGGAAATGCCTTCTATTTTGTCTCAAATAGAGGGCACTCCCAGCCAATTTAGACTATAGGCAATAAGTGTGAAAGGTAAGAGGAATATTCATAGGGTATTATAACACTTAAAGTAAGTGTGGGGAGTTTTTTTTTGAATGAAACAACATAGATATTACCCTACAAGTGTTGGAAACTACACAAGGTGTTCTTAATTAATGAGACACAGGTCAAGCCTTTAGGCCTAAATCCCTAATGGGGTATTAATACCACTTATACAGCCAAATTAAACTTCTAATTAATTTTAATAATTTAAGGGGAAGATGTTAAGTTGTTG